>LR812526.1:28106313-28376313 GCA_903798195.1 Danio kyathit
CCCCCAAAAAAAAAAAAAAAAAATCTTTCTACTACATAAACAGTCAAGCTTTATTGAAAAAATACATCTTCCTAGTTGAGAATCCACTTGTTAAGTCGTGATGTATCGGTGACGTATGGAATTCTGTTTCCGGGTCCAAGCCGCCACTCGTTTGAATTGAGAAAATATTTGTTTATGATCTTTTTAGTCATATCACACATTAATGTGAAAATCATAGTGTACACAACAGTCTCTGGGCTTGCTGCATCACAAATACCAAAATTTTAACAATTTATAAAAAATGAATCACTTTCTGGCCATCGGATATTAGGCATGGATATATACATTGTGTCCGTGATTTTCGAAAGTATTACATCGCTTTGTAAACGTTTAGTATTACCATTTGATGAGTCTCCCCATGGTGATGCGGTGGCGCAGTGGGTAGCATGTTTGCCTCACAGCAAGAAGGTCGCTGGTTCAAGCCTCGGCTGGGTCAGTTGGAGCTTCTGTGTGGAGTTTGCATGTTTCCGGCACCTCCTGGTGCTCCGGTTTCCCCCACAAGTCCAAAGACGTGGTATAGGTGAATTGGGTAGGCTAAATTGTCTGTAGTGTATGTGTGTGAATGAGTGTGTGTGGATGTTTCCCGGTGATGGGTTGCAGCTGGAAGGGCATCAGCTGCGTAAAACATATGCTGGATAAGTTGGCGGTTCATTCCGCCGTGGCCATACAACTTGATATGACGCTTGGACCCAGTAGCTGCTTCGCAGGATGTCACACTTAACAAGCGGATAACCACTTTGTGTGACTTAATAATGTAAACAACACTCATAAACAGGGTTTTTAACTTATCTGCAGCATGTTCTCCAACACATATGAGGGCAGCAGAGAGGATAATGCCAAGCTTACGAAAATAAGATGTTTTTACTAATACTGTGTTCCATTCAGTGTCAGACTTAACTCAACTCAACTTTATTTCTAAAGCACTTTCAACCAACCACAATGGGTACCAAAGTGCTGTACCTATAAATCAAATCAGATGCAATGTTTTTTCTTACTAATTTCTTACTAAATTTTGACTTATGCATGGAAAATGATGCAGAGTGGCAGTAGCATAGGTTTGCATGTGTGCAATCAACAGAGATGGTTATTTACTATTCTTTATACAACCGTCTCTCTGTAATTAACAGGTTTTATCTGTAATTTTGAAATCATTACTGTACTGCCAGTACATCTTTTTACTAAATGTACATTTCCCAGTGAATGCATGAATTGATGAAATGTATGTCTTGCCCAATTGTTTTGGAGAAGCCAGCATTTATAGCATAAATATATATGCAGCAAAATATACACGTTAACAAAATATGAGCGATTTCTGCTCTTTATTTAAAAGCTTATACTCCCAGAACTCTGATGTGTATAAAAATGAATGGTAAATATAAATAGGGATATAATCCTCATATAAAGCAATGGATTTATTTTACTATCTCATAAAGTCAAAGTGTTTGGTGACAAAAATCTCTCTTTTGATTGAACAAAAGTCATATGAGTAATATGAAAGAGCATGATTATGAGTAAATACTAACAGCATCTTCAATTTTTCTGTGAACTATCCCTTTAACCCCTAGTATAGTGCCTAGTGCCCCTTGTATAATGCATCCTCACCAGTGTTGAAACATTTCAGTTTTGTTGTGTTTAACCAAGTAGCATGTTGGAATCTCTCACTTTTTAAACAGAATGGAACACTGCATTGGTGCGCCAAAATTTGACTTTCAACAAAAGCTGTTAGAACCTGCCGTGATGTCAGCCATGCTGTTTAGCTTGTAGTCCATAAAATTGACAAGTATTATAGTAGAGATTTTACCATAAAATGATCAAATCTATCAGCTGGCCACGGTGACAGTAGATGCATGTATTGTGATGTTAGCTGTGTAGAGGCAGTGAGGTGTCGCTCCCCTCAGTGGCTCACTGTTGCCCTCTCTTCCTCTGCAGCTGAATGGCAGTGGTCAGGTGAAGGTATCCAGTCACTACATCTCCTCTCAGATGCTGGCCCCCCCACCACCCCCTGGCCTGCCCCGTCTGACGCTGCCCCCAGAGTCCAAATCCAGCACCACCTCTGCAGACGCAGCCTCCAGCTCACCCACATCCCCCAGTAAGTGGGACGATTTCAACCCGTCCATTAGTCCAATCGACGTCTCTGTCCCACCTCTGACAGGGCATCAAACCTTTAGCCAAAAAAAACCAAACAGTAGCACACACACATAAACAGTCGGAGATTGATACAGTACACATTTTTGAATTCATTACAGTGGCACGAAGAATAATAAATCCAGTGGAACTAATTGAAGTGAAAGTGAAGATGGCTGGCTCAGAGTTAGTGGTCTGGCTTATGTCACAAATCATTTACATTTACAGCAATATACACAGTGTACAATTACATGTTTGGTCACCCAATAGGCCCTTAAAGAGATAGTTCACCTAAAAATGAAACATTTCTTCACCGTTTACACACACTCAATTTGTTCTAAACCTTTATTAATTTCTTTCTTCTGCTGAACATAAAACAAGATATTCTGAAGAATGTTGGGAAAAAAGCATCCACTGACAACCATACTAAGAACAGAAATATACTATGGAAGTCAATAGCTGATTTTCCCCAACATGCTTCAGTATGTCTTCCTTTGTGTTTAACAGAAGAAAGACACTAAAGCTGAGTAAATGGTGGCTGAATTGTCATTTTTGGCGAAACTATCTCTTTAATGGTGTCTTGGCTCTTATACAGTAATTGGTATATACGCTACACTCTCAGAAAAAAATGGTGCAATGTTGTACCAAAGAAGGTACAAACCCTTGTCACTGGGGCAGTACCTTTTTATGGGAGAGAATTGTACCTTAAGACAAAGAAACAAATTAGTACCATTGCAGTTTGTACCTTTAAGGACATGATTTGTACCATGAGAAACCAAAATGTACCTTTGGTTTTTAAAATCAAAGGTACAAATCTGATCCGTAAAGGTACCACCACAGTGACAAGACACTTTGTGCCATAACCTCTTAAGGCCCAAGGTGTTTTTTTACAAGCATTTTCTATTTCTCTTTGCTATTTGGGCTTATTGGAACCTAATTAGAATAAAAATCTAAGTATCATATTTTGATATGATGTACTTTTGGAGAAAAATGATGTCCATATATGTGGACTCGTGGTTCGAATTTGCATAAAACACTTTTTCCCGAATTTTCTTTTATGCATATTTAACAAATTTTTTTTTTTTTACTTGCTTTGACTATCAGAGAGTAAAAACAACATTTTTTCCAATTTTGGACAGTTAAAAATAGGGTTTGGGACATTTCATATGCTGCAAAACAGTTGCAGGATCACACTGTATGTCTGTAACAAAATATAAAACATTCAAAGTATTTTAAATAGCCACTTAAGAGCTAAAATGTGCCCTAGGAGGTTAACAGTGTCAAAAATGCTTACCAAACATTTATTTAAAATGCCTTAAATGTTTAGTTTACAATACCTATAGTTTTATGTTTTACCAGTTGTTTTGTATTATTGTATTATAGAACTTATTAAATAATTATGAGTTTCTTTAAACATATACTTTTAAATGATGATTCATGTTTTAATGGAAATAATTCATAAAATCACTTTGTCTTTACAGCAATATTTATTTTCATAGGTATTGTGATAAAGAAGGAGTTGTTCAACACTTTTGTACCTTTATATGAGAACAATTGTGTACCTTCATTTCAATTGGACCATAAAAGGTAAAGAACAGCATAGGTCTTTTCTGTACCATATAAGGTACAATTTTTACAAAGGTACAATGTTCCTCAAGGAACATTATTTGTACCACCGTGTACCTTTTTTTCTGAGAGTGTACCATTAATGTTACAAATAAAAATAATGTAATACAGCTTTCACTATAAGAATACATTACATTTACATCTAAAATATATATGTATATATATTCATTTATGTATAAAAATAACTGATCATTACAAAGTCAAAGTATACAAATCAAAACAATGATTACAGTGTATTTTAGGGCTGTGCTGTGATCAAATGAGTCTTATTCTAAATGTACATCAGAAGAATATTTTATACATAAACTATTTTTACACTTTTTACACATATTAATGGGTGTTTTCTGAAAATACTAATTAAAATGTATGATAGTCTTAATTTTTACTCTTACATACTGTCACTTTTATTTTGGTGCCTAAATACCCCTTTTTGTAGATCCCAGTTGTAAGAGCAACAAATAATAACTTGACTTCTAGTTGATCATTTGGAAAAGTGGCAGAAGGCAGATTTTTGAGATGAATCATCTGTTGAACTGCATCCCAATCATCACAAATACTGCAGAAGACCTATTGGAACCAGCATGGGCCCAAGATTCGCACAGAAATCAGTCAAGTTTGATGAAGGAAAAATCATGGTTTGGGGTTACATTCAGTATGGGGGCATGCAAGAGATCTGCAGAGTGGATGGCAACATAAACAGCCTGAGGTATCAAGACATTTGTGCTGCCCATTACATTACAAACCAAACCACAGGAGAGGGCAAATTCTTCAGCAGGATAGTGCTTCTCCTCATACTTCAGCATCCACACCAAAGTTCCTGAAAGCAAAAAAGGTCAAGGTGCTCCAGGATTGGCCAGCCCAGTCACCAGACATGAACATTATTGAGCATATTTGGGGAAAGATGAAGGAGGAGCCATTGAATATGAATCCAAAGAATCTTGATGAACTCTGGGAGTCCTGCAAGAATGCTTTCTTTGCCATTCCAGATGACTTTATTATTAAGTTATTTGAGTCATTGCAGAGATGTATGGATGCAGTCTTCCAAGCTCATGGAAGTCATACACAGTATTAATTATTTTTCCACTGTGCCATGACTTTATAGTCTATACTGTACATTATTTCTGTTAAGTGGCAAGACTTTTGTCTAAGCAAAGTCAGACCTTACTGTCCTAATTGAATAATTAAAAATCAAGGCATGATCATATTTTATTTTGGTAAAATAAGCGTAATCTAGCAGCCTTTGGCTTTCATATAAGCCACTTCTGATACCAAATGATCACCTAGAAGTCAAGTTATTATTTGTTGTTCCTAAAACTTGGACAGGTAGTGTGTATATATATTTATAAAGTTGGTTTCAGTGAGAAAAACACAGTAAGCGTATTTCCTTCAGTAACATGTACAAACACAAATACATTTAGATGACAAGTCGATCAGCTTTAATGGGCCAGTGCTTGCCGCCCTGTCCATTAATCATGCTAATTTAATTATTAATGCAGAGAACAGCTCAATATGTTGGCCATCCGCTGTGCTGCAGAATCCCAGATGATCAATCGCCTCGATACACCATCTCACACAGTCAGATTCGATAATCAGCAGGATTATTCAGCTAGAATCACGTCTCGTAATCAAGTCCGCTTATTCAAAGAGCCATCTGATAAAGATAGATGTGGAGATTGTTAAGTTGTGTGTTTACCAACAGGGGAGAATTTCCTAAGAAACATAAAGCTTCTGTAATTGCAGATATTATGCTCTTTGAGAGATGAAGGCGCACATTCCCTAACAACAGGCTGGATTTACATAAACAGACAACAGAATGAGCCTCCGCCAGACATTGTATTTATTTACACAGTCTGGCAGTAACAAACACAGAAACTGTGACCAACTGCTGCATCAATTCAGTGTCTGAGTGAATCAGATGCAAGCCATAAACACTTACTGCAGTTAAGATCTCAACTGAATGTAGTAATGATTAACTGTGTGATTTAAACACAGAATCACCAGCATTTTAAACATGTTGTATCAGTTCATTTGTGTATGTGGCATGGCATAGAACAGCTTTCGGGAAAGTTATGAAATTTGGCACAGAGATAGAAGGTTACTTAACATTAACCGCTGTAAACCTGGAGTCTCTATGTTTAAACTCTTTAGCACCACCAATTTCTCGATTTCTCACTGATATTTTTGTTAATTCAATTTCTTGGCTAATGGCAAGTCGATTGACATCATTTATTTACATTTTAATTGATTTAGATTGTCAGAAAAGATTTAAAGGGTAATATTTTAGGCATTTAGGTCATTTTGGGCACCAGCCATTTTAATTATTATAGTAAAAGGCTGTATCTTATGAATGCATTGAAGTTGCATCCCAAATGACACTCTATACAACTCTATGCAATTATAACCTCAACCATGTAGTGTATGAGTTTAGTATCATCCCAAATGGAACATTAATGATTTTTTTGCTAATGGAAATTCAAACTGCTTCCCAGTTGACCTTTATCGGTTGCCAGATTAGTGAAATAAATTAGCAGAATACTAAGTAGTGCCTCTTAGGAGTACAACCGAATTCACTACGGAGGCATCATAATTGCATACGTTGGAAAATTCTGCTTGCAAAATCAAAATAAATAAAGTAGCCCAACATCAGCGCTCGATAGCTCCGATAGCAAAGCTGCAACAGTTGAGTGCATAAAGTGTTCAACATCACACACTTCTATTTGTATAGGTTAAATTGGTGTATCATCCAGGTATTGAAGATGCTCTTATTAATTTTTGAATTTTCATTGTGAATGCACTTATTTATACTACAAAGTGGCGTAGAATAGTGCATAAGTAAGCGATTTGGGACGCACCAGTAATGTTATGAAGTGTGATATTTATTTTTGCCACCAATCCTTTAATCGTCTTGTTAAATATTATACAAATTACACAGAAAACATTAAAAAGTGCTGGTAAAAAATCTTATTTGTTGGGCGTATCATCCAAATTGTTGATGTGATGCGAAAAAATGTATTTGCTCTGTTTCTATTTAAAGTCTGTTAAAAACAAAGTCACATATTGGTCAATATCAATACGCATTTACATCCAAAGCTAGGTTAATATAAGGGCTAGACGTTGCTGAAGCCCCAGGGCCTGTGAGTGGAGGGTGCCCTTGATTGGCTGATGAATTAATTTGCGTCATGATGCAGGAAACACCTCTTTGCATTATGCTTTCACATGTAGATAATGTGAAGAACTAATTTAAACTCACTGCTGTTAAAAAACAGTGATGCTGCTATATATGTGATTCAGAGTGGCTGTAGCTCAATCAGAGTTTTAAATAGCCCTGTTCAGTCCCTAGTAAGGGTGAACAGATGTCCTGTTTTTCCCCAGGAAAGTCTCTTATTTCCCAGAACAGTTCCTTATTTCAGCTCTAGTGTGAGAATGGTCCAGTCAAAGGTAGGATAACCAAGTGCATCACAGAAGAAAAAATAAAAACAGTAGCCGAGATATGAGGAATCATGCAGAATGGACTCATAACTGAAGTGTGTGACCAAATCAAATACAGGTAGCCTACACACATATTTATCAAAATGTCCATCGCTGTCGAGTATCTACCTCAAGAAAAAACATGGTTTAAGTCTAACTAAACCAGTTAGAAAGCAAACTTTTAAATGAACGAATTTCCCCTTTTATAAAAGCGAAAGTAATAATCCGGAGCAATGAAATGCTGACGCTGACTTTCATCAGACAATATATCTGAGAGAAAAAAAATATGCTAACTTTCTGTAATTAACTGACTGAAGAACATACAGGAAATTAGAAGCATTAGAAGAGATTTCTGTTCAGCTAAAGTTAAAGTAAACTTTTTAGATAACCCTATTTAAAGTATTTATTGTAAAGCGCTCATTTAGGAAATATTGCAAATGGTTTTTTTTTATTATTTTGGCAACCTTTTTAATTTTGTAAAAGTTTATGTGAATAATTTTGTATGCTTGTACGCCTACTTTAGTAACATGGAAAACATTAATAATATTCAAATATAAATCAAGTGAAAATTTTGATTAAATAATAATATAAATTAGCAAATTAATAATAAAATTTATTAAATAAATCGGCATAAAATAAATGGGGCCCTTGGGTTTGCTATAGCCCATATGTTCTTAATAGCCCTGTTTACATCCTAATGCAATTGTTTGTGTTTCTCCCTGTTTTTCAGCATACTCTGCTCCCGGGACGCCACCTGCCAACCGCCCCTTCGTAGGAATTGGTTCTCGAGACCCTGGCAGTCTGTATCAGGCACAGGTATCACAGCCTAAACCTCCTTATACACTTCATTCATCCACACACACACACCTCAAATGAATTTTAAGGCTTATAATAAACTAAACTGAATAAATGCATTTTAACTGCTGGAAACTTTGACTTCTTCTCAAAAACATTCGGAAACTTGATTTCAAGCAGTGCTGGAAAATTTCCCTTGAACCCCAGTGTCCTGAGCAGCTCTAGTGGGCTCCCTCAGAAAGACCCACGTCTGCTGTGTTCAATTATACATCACAAATGAGTAGATACTGGATCCACCACTGGACCAACCACATGTAGTCTTTCACATTAAATATACAGCCAATGCACATGCCTAACCAATATGTACTGGACTCATCATAGAACGTTTGGAGCAGTACTCATTATTTTTTCTTTGATGTAAAAATTTAATAAAATAGTATTATTTTAATAAATACAGAAATAAAATCAAATGATGTAATGCTTATATAAATGATGTATTTGTTGATATGTGCATGTTTTAAGGATAAACGTTTGTGCAGCTTGTGCTTAAAACTCATATTTGTGCATAAAAATCATACACCCGGCACAATAAGGCGCAAGATGGGTTTTGACTCGATTTGTTGCTATTTTCAGACCAGTGCAACCCTAATTTTCACATTTTGAACAAATCCATTTCCACCACTCTGTGGACTCATGGGGGTGCTGGTCTAAAATAGAGGTGTGTTAAGGCACATTGTTGGCGCGTTGCTAATTTGAAGAACTGAAATGTAACGCGTCATTGACCATGTAAAAGCAGGTCCAAAGTCCAGAGCAGAGTGCGTCAGTTATGCGCCTATGTGGGTCCAAAACGCTTATACATTGCTTAATACACACAGGATGTACAGCAATACACAAATATCTTTACATATGAAAAAATGAAAGAATTAAAATGTAAAAAACAATTATTATTTTCTACATAAATATAAAA
This sequence comes from Danio kyathit, assembly GCA_903798195.1. Lineage (NCBI taxonomy): Eukaryota > Metazoa > Chordata > Actinopteri > Cypriniformes > Danionidae > Danio > Danio kyathit. Next base: position 28,115,333 of record LR812526.1, read on the forward strand.
ACCACTAACTCCATGACTTCTTCATGCCTCCATGCCTTTTTCAGTTCGTTTATGACAATTTGCATTTGTATAATGTTAATATTGTTAGCATATTATTACTATGTGCAGATTTATATTTGTTTTAATAAAAACAAGCTTAGATTTGTCCACCTGTCGGGTTTTGGAGACGTATGTGTCACTATATGAGGCATAAGAATAGGACATGTATTTGGATATAACTCAGTTTTTTGACCACACTTCATTATTATTGGTCATTTATTCATTTGCTGGCAATTAGAACTGAATTTAGAAATAGTTTTGAAACAAATATTTGCTCTTAACAAACTAAATTAAATATGTAGGCTAATGAATGTCTTTAGTGGAGTGCGTACAGCACCGTTTCCTTATCCATGACAGTAAAGGAGTAAAGTAAAGAGTAAAAGTAAAGTAAAGAGAAAGTGGAGGAGGCCAAATAGAGAAGGCTCATTCTTTATCCTTGCGCTATAGATGGTCTGTTTAATTGTTTTCTCCCTAGTGAAGCATTCAGTTTTTCCAGTTACAAAGTCCGCCATGTAAATAGCAAATGCGCCATGGTGCGACGCAACTGACTTTTAAAGGGAATGGGAGATGAGGCTCTGATTGGTTTAATGCATGTTATACTCAAAACACACCCATAACTCATTAAGAGAATAAGCACAACCCTGTTAGACCATGCACCGGGACGCAAAGCGTATTTTTCCGTCCTTAAAATAGCAAAAGTGGATTCGGACACGGCATTAATGCTTTGCGCTATGCGATTTAGACTTTGCCCTAGATCGGTAAAATAGAGCCCTTTAGAGAGACACTATATAATGAAATAATGTGATATCGATCAATATTTTTAAATAAAATTTATATTTTATTTCATGTTTTAAAAGCATAAAGCGTGTGTTCAGAAACAGTGTCTTATTCTTGATTCTTACTATTCTTAAATAGTAGATTGCTTTTTTAATATATTTGTTTATTGGAAAACAAGACAAAAATAATTAAAAAATGTTAGCAGTGAACAATAATAATTCAGCTTTTATATTTGTTAATGTCAAGATAAATAAGATTTCTAATCAAAATCCTTACCTAATTTAGTTTTTAAAATGTGTAAAATAAATTACAAATAAACTCAAATTAAATATTTATTGATGATTACATGTACATTTTTTTTATTTCAAGTATATTAAAAGCCAAAGTATTAAAAAATAAAAATATTCTGTTCTGTTCTTTAACAAAAATCCACTTTTTAATTGATTTATTTTGTCTTTTACATAAAATAAAAACAGCAGACAATCAGATCTAATATTACATACCTCTAAAATAAATCATCAATCTGGCATCTTTTATCCTCTGAAGCTTCAGGCCATACATGCCATGCATAAAAAATTACCTACGTAATAATAATTAATAAAAATAAATATAATTACAAAACACTAACCAATAATTAAGATTTTAGATATAGATAGATTAGTGAAAGAAAGAAAGAAAGAAAGAAAGAAAGAAAGAAAGAAAGAAAGAAAGAAAGAAAGAAAATCTGACAGTTTAGTGATAAGCAATGTAGAGCTCCCCTAAGTGAGCTGTAGAAGGGTCTTGGTTCAGTAATTCCTGGGCTCTGTGTGGTTTGTCCAGGGATTGCAGGTAAAAGCTCAGCTCTGGAGGTGAATGGTCCACACGCCTCTGCTGCATTGCAGTGTTTTCAGCTCCATAAAACACTAAATGCACTTGACTGAGAGAGAGACAGACAGAGGAGTGACTAGTGTGTGTGTGTATGTGATGTTCTTTCTGAAAACCTCCAGCTGACAAACAGACACAACAGTGCAGCTTCTCCAGTATCTGTTGTTTTTCTGTTGAAGTTTTGTGTCTGTCAGCGGGGGAACGTGTGTCTGTGTCCCGGAGAGAGTATCACTAGCTCAGAGCAGGAGAGGTGAAGAGTTTTAGGGATGCTCACGTCCAGGTCTGTCTGGCTGCTATAAAGGAAACCAGACATGATGTCATTGTGGGACAGAGCTGTGCTTGAGGGAGTGGAGCAGGAAGAGTCCACTGCAGACCAGTCACATTGACCAATAACACGGCACTGCCCGGAGAATCACTGACCGTACAAACAGTTGAGTTTTTCTTTCACTGAAAAAAAAGTGTACAGATGTTGTTGTTTTTTTTTTTTTGCTTTCTTCATGGGCTGTTTTTTTTATTTTTTTTTTTTGAGCTATAAATATTTGAGATGATTGTTAAAAAGATTTTTCATTATTAAAGTGAGTTCATGTGGGCAAAAGCCCAGTTTTTAATGCACCTGTCTATTTTTTTTGAGTATTTCGAGATTTGGGGCTTTTGGGGTAATTTGGAACTTCATAGTGTTTTTTGCAGTCTAATGCAGTGGTTCCCAAAGTGGGGGTCAGGACCGCTTGGGGGTTGCGGGATAATGAAGGGGGATCGCTTGGTAATTTCCAAAAATCTAATTAATTGTATTAAACTATTAGTATGGCCATATTTTATCCATAACTTACAGAAGATAGTAGTAGTTAATAGTTACATAAAAAATAAACAACATGAAAATTTTTCCATTGGATTGCGACATCTAGGGTCACAATGTTAGATTAAAGATACAGCAAAATGGTCAGATGCAGCAGATTAATTTCATGGCACCAAGTTTAACTTTCTGACAACTTTACAACACTCAAGCTTTGTATATTTATAACCACCTCAGAGGATATTAGGGGTCGCGGGTCCCTGGCATTGTTATTTTGAGGGGGTTACAGGCTGAAAAGTTTGGGAACCCCTGGTCTAATGTAAAGAGAGTAAAATTTTGTCACACTCTATCACTTTGTCCCTGTAGGATTAAATTACAATCCATATTTATAACATTCATATTTACCATATCTGTGTAGATTTCTGATTTTACTCATATCTGTATTCTGAAGTTGTTATTTTTTTTTTACCTATTTACATTTTTAAAATGAGACAAAAATTTAAAATTAAAACTTTAAAATTTAAACAATTAGAAACATGTCACCAGAAAAAAGACTAATAGACACGACTTTGATGTAAATAGTAGCTTAAATTGTAATTAAACAAATTAAACCTAAACAGTGATATTTCAAAACAACAAAAACTAAACAAAAATGACAATAGCACGTTACAAAATTGTAAAAGAAAAATTATATTAATATTGCTTTTAATATTTTGATATACATTTTATATATTTTATATATACAGTTGAAGTCAGAATTATTAGCCCCCCTTTGAATTTTTTTCTTTTTTAAATATTTCCCAAATTATGTTTATCAGAGCAAGGAAATTTTCACAGTATGTCTGATTTTTTCTTCTAGAGAAAGTCTTATTTGATTTATTTCGACTAGAATAAAAGCAGTTTTTAATTTTTTAAATTTATTTTAATGTCAAAATGATAAGCCCCTTTAAGCTATTTTTTATTCAAACAAACCATCATTATACAATAACTTGCCTAATTACCCTAACCTGCCTAGTTAACCTAATTAACCTACATAAGCCTTTAAATGTCACTTTAAGCTGTATAGAAGTGTCTTGAAAAATATCTTGTAAAATATCTAGTAAAATCTTTTTTTGTATTTTGAACTATTAAAATTTCAAAATATCAATAGTAGTCAAATAATAATCAATAATAATCAAAATAATAATATTAACAAAAAGAACAAGTTTCCTTTTTTAAATTAATTTAATAATAATATAACTAATTACTCTAATACAACAACCAGTATTTTATTACATAAAGCAATATTTTAATATGCATATTTACACATTTAAATACTTTCTTTCTTTCCATCTCTCTCTCTCTCACACTCTTTGTATCAAACACAAGAGTTTAATGGACTTCTGTTGTTTTCTTTCCTCTGATGAAAAGCGCATGCTACTAACAATCTTTGTTTTTGGAGGAGCTTGTGTTTCAGCCTCACCTCCAGAAGCAGTGTAATTAAAGGCAGAGACTGTCATTTGTTAGGCCCTTGTGGTCTAATATGTCCCCCTTGCTGGCCGGTGAAGCCGCCCTCGTCTCAGCTTTATATTTTTATAACCTAAACCACCTGTCACCAAGACAAAGCCTGGAGCTTTTATAGGGAACTAAATATTTTGTTTGGAGTGAACGCCTGAGCACTGTTTTCCTGGGCTCTGATGGTCTTTGTGTCCTCAGCAGTGCTGTAGTGAATAATAAGGAGAAACGCCTCAAACCTGTGTGAGGAAATAACACCAGAGCACTTCACTACATCTGCTGTTAAACAGTGAAAAATGTGACATTTACTATTTAAATTACTAATACAAAAAAAATTATACATGGGGTGGCACAGTGGCTCAGTGGTTAGCACTGTCACCTCACAGCAAGAAGGTATCTGGTTCGAGTCCTGGTTAAAAAACAGAGCTGTATTTGTTAACATTAATTAATGTTTTGTGAACTAACATAAACAATTTTTTATTAACACAAAGGTTAGGTTAGGTTACTTTATTTATAGCCAAAATTAGATTTGGTTTGCAGTCAAGAGTCCTCATTTCATAACAGTGCCACACACAAAAAAACATAGTGACAACAAATAGACATTAAGACATAAAACATAAACATTCACTCACACTTTATGTTTGCTTAGTTAAAAAGTTAAGGATCCAGCCCACCAAGTTATTGTCAAACTGTTCCAGCAGTCTACTAATTAAAATGTGAGGTTGAATTATGTTAAAAGCAGATGAAAGGTCGACAAACAAAAGTCTGGCATGGGAACCATTTTTTTCCAAATGTATAAAAAGCAGTTTAAACAAAGTAACTGTGGCATGCTCCACTCCCCGATGGGGCCTATAGGCAAACTGCATGGGATCAAGTGCATATTCGGTTCTTCTCAATATTTCAGACCAAGGGCATAGAATTGGCTTAGACGGAGGGGACATGTCCTCACCAATATCCACCAAAAACTGAAATGTCCCTACCAATAATTTAATTGACTTCAAAATAACGTAATGCTCCTTCAACTCTTAACCTACACGTGCACCAAGTCAAGTTCACTACGAGTTCACTGTAATACTATAACCAAGGCTGTGCAATTAATCAAAATTGAGTTTTGATTTGGGCCTCCATGATTATGCAAAACACTAATCGGGATAAAACAGTTAAATTGCATCACACACTTCTCTAAATTTCTCTACATTCATACCTCCTCAAAGCCCAACTGCAGTAAAATTATGTAAATTGACTTTCGTAACATGGGACGGGATTGTTATTTTTATTAAGTGTTTATTTTATATTATTAAGTACCTTATTCATGTTTTGAAAAGTGCAAAACAGAATTTGCACTGTTCAATGCATGCACTCTAGAGATGTACGTCCCCACCATTGTCAAGAGTGAATCTGTGCCCTTTGTTTCAGACCTCCCAAACTTTTATATCAGCTGGCGTTAAGGCTATGAGTCTGAATCATAAAAAATTTGGGGGGAGTTAGATTTGGGAACGGGGACTACCACAGCATCCTTCTAAACCTTAGGTACCTGTTGTTCTAGTAGATGTCTATTAAAAATATTTTCAAAAATTGGACTTAGTTACCTTGCACAGATGTTAAGTTTGCGACCACAAATATTGTGTGTTCCACTGCTCTTGTTCACTCTTACTGTGAGGAAGGTCTTATGCACATCTGTTTGTTGTATGATAAAGTGCTGTCCACCTGTGAGTTTACTATTTAATTCCTCAAATGCGCTAGTAAAATCTTAATTATTAAAACAATTATAAAATTGGTTAAGACCATTGGCTAACTCAAAATCAGTGCTGTAGCTCGCTAAATTAATCAGGTTGTTACTCTTTGGATTGTGGAGGCCTGTTATGATTTTCAAACTATCCCAGGCTGAACCAAGCTCATTTGTAGCCATCTTGTTTTCTAATTTAGTTTTCTAATTTTGTTTAGCTAGGAGAATTTCTCTTTTAAATCAGAAATGCAAATCAGACGTGGCTCCTTGTTTAAAAAGCAAATTCTTTTTCTGATTTTATTACCCACGGTTTGTTGTTAAAGTAAATTCCCGCCTGCATGGAATAAATATGTCTCTGCAAAAAGCCACATAGGAGCATACAGTATCGACAAACATATCAAAGTTATCACCACAGTACAAACAAATTTGTATGTAATTGTGAATCTTAATTCAAATATTTTTTACTTTTAAATATTATTGTGTCATTTGATTATATGATTTTTAACAAGACAAAATTATTTTAAAAGCTGAAATATAAAAAAATGATGTATTTTAGAAAAATATAAACAAAACAAAAAATGTTAATTAAATTAAAGCTGAGAATGAAGCGCTAAGTAAATGAGCAAAAAGTAAATTAAATATACTACTGACTACTAAATAGTAATAGTACTACTACTAAATAGTAATACTTAAAAATAAAAAATAATACAAATGGCTAAACTAAATTTAAAAAATAGTAAAAACTAAAGAAAGACTTTAATAATGCTAATAATGAAAAATATTAGTGACACTTTAATTAAGGTGTCCTTGTTTTGCATGTTTCATGTACTTACTATTGTGATGACAAATAATTATTATGCATATTATAATGCATAATTAACTAACTTTAATTCTAACCCACATTCTAACACTAACCATATAGTAAATACTAGGCATGAGATGATAACCCCTTTCAAGGTATACCATGGTTTGGAAAAGTCAAGGTTTTAAAACCACCAAAATTTTCTGCTAAACCGTTCCTAAGGAATGTGTAAAAAAAATTTTATTAACATTTTATTGGCACTGGTATCCAAATATGCCATTTTAAATAGTAAATAAATCAGTGTTTTTGAAACTAATGAAGACAGAAGTCAATAATTCATTTGAATTATTTAGCCTGACATGTTTACTGCTCCAAAATACTTTAAATGTTTCTCAAAATAAAATATATTGTTTAAAGCTTTAGTTTTTTTCCCCAGACATTTAAAAAGAATAAATTTTAGAGCAGCAATCACAACATCGTGAAACCATGATGTTTTTATCCAAGGTTGTCATAGCGTCAGAATCTTATACAATACATGTTGCACTATAACAAGAACGTCTTAAAATAAATTGTAAGAAAATTTATTTAATAAATGTTGTTTTCTATATTTATTAATACAATATTAATATACTTGAGTATTTGTTGAAAAAAATTAATACATGCTGTAAAAAATACTGCTTATTTATAGTTTGTGATGGCTAAAGCATCATCTAATAATAACAAATGCAACCTTATGTTACATTTCTTCATTCATACTATCCCTCCATAACCGATGTGTTTATTGTTTTACCAATCAGCCTTAATTTGCTTGATCTGATTCAGCTCACCAATATAATTGACCAATGAAAACATCTATAAAGAAAGCAAACAGTATGTTATTTCATGGCTCACTTGGGCGATCTCAAATATCTGCTTGATATACCGTCTGCTTCACTAGTGGTTTTGAACTGGTTTGCATGTATCAACATTTGTATAAATGGATCTGATAATGATCATCTACTTGGCCTGTTCCTCTCAGGCTTCACCGCATCAATCAAAGAAATAACAAGGGCAGACGCTGCACATGACATTTTCACATAAGATATTTTGATCATATTTAAGTGTAAATACTAAGCAGGCCATCTGTCTTTGAGGAGAGACGAGAGATTATCGCAAAAATCACAACCAAGAAGAGGGGCATTTACTGCGGTACATTTTCCAACCAAAGAAAGGATCGAGTTTCTATAACATGCACTGGAAATATATTAAATCTGCCTCTCTAGAGGAAGAGAACTGTAGATTCATCTCATCAAGAAACATTTTTGGTATAGTAAAATGACGTGTTGGCACTTGAATGCAAAGCCAAGATGATATCCAGAGCTCTGGAGTTTACATGTGTATAATATATATATATATATCAAAGAAATCAAAACTAGAGAACAATCTACAATTTCCTAAATGTATGGGTCAATGCTTAGGCCTATTTAAAGATATATTTACAGGAGTGAAGTGTCGTTTTTACAACATTTCCAAATAAATACAGTATATAAAAGTTTGAATGCAGTATTAAAACTTAAATGTGTTTTTTGAGAAAGATTTAGAGAATATAGCTCCCTGCTATTGGTGTTTATTTAGTTCGTCTTTATTTCTATAGCGCTTTTACAATGTAGATTGTATCAAAGCAGCTTAACACAGAAGTTCTTGTAAATTGAAATTGAACAAATATGGGAACTGGTAATATTTTAGTTATCTGACAGACCCTTACTTCGTGACTTAAACCATCAGCTGTTCAGATGAGGCAAAAGGGATCAAGGGTGCATCTCAATCAGCTCTCTTGTTTAGCAGACAGTAAACTGATTAGGGAATCAGACACTTTAAGGGATTTCTCAATTCTTCCAATGCACTGAAACAATGGCTCCCTGAAAGTCCCACAATGGACTGTGAAAATCATTGAACGTTGATGCTCACCATATTCCCTTAAAGGTGCTGTATGTAAGTTTTTGACTCTTCTAAAGCATAAAAATACCATAATATGTTTGCAGATATTTAAGAAAAATTCTAAGTGAAACTACTTGTTTATCTGAAAAACAATGCTGAAGTTAGATATTCTGCTTTGAAAATGTGTTTTCCGTGCCGGAACGCTGTCTTTGTTTATGTTCTTTTAACCTGTCCAATGCCAGATTAGCCAATTATATTTCAGCACACCGGGTTGCCTTGGTGAAAAACTGCGTATTTCATTCATTCATTCATTCATTCATTCATTCATTCATTCATTCAGAAAGGCTCTGAAAGCATGCGTCTGACCGAAATGCTACATCCGGTGGACAGTATCATATGAACTCCGAAATAAGACAGATTCAGTTCCACATGAGGTTATTAATTAGCAGATAATATAAATATTACGAACATAAACATTAGGTGAGCAGGTTACATTGTAACCGCATGTCCTAACAACACGCTTCATGACGAGATACGCAGTGATAAGCAATTTGGCTGTTTGCACCAGACGAAACATGACAGACATTTAAATACAGCCATTCAGAAGCACAGAATATGCACTCACTCACAAAATGGTAAGGTTTATAATCTATTTAATACATATGAACCCTCTTTAACATTATTAAATGTAGATGCTGAATCACGTGTTTAGTTCTAAAGTTCAATTTTAAGATCTGAGGTGAAGATCTGCTGCTGCTTTCAGTATATGGCAATAAATGTCATTCAATAAAATGTCATTCAAACTCGCATTGTTAGCATTTAACACTGAATAAAGCACATGAGGTGTACCTGAGGTGATTGTCATAGTTTTCTGTTGTTCAGCTGTGAGATATAGAAGCCGTTTCTAATATATCAATTTGAGGTGTTGGTTAGAACAAAAACTCCTTTTAATACAGAAAATATTCCTTCTATCGTGTGCTGTTGCTTTTATTTATAATACAGTTTAAATCACTTGCTCCTGTCCTCAATCTGGCAACCTGCGCTTCCGTTTGTTTTGAACCAGGAGTGCAATACCTAGTTCAATCACTGGGTGTCAAACTTACATACTGCACCTTTAACAGAAGTTCTAAAGCATGAATTAGGAACAACGTGAACCATCTCACTGAACATAACAAACAATAGACGGTTTATTTAAATAGAAACTGTTATTTATATTTGACCAAAAATGAATATAGTTAGGTACAGAACAATCTAGAAATCTTTTTGATTGTTTCATATACCAGCCACGTTTCAATCAATAATCAATCAAATTATTTATGTGTGTGTGTGTATATATATATATATATATATATATATATATATATATATATATATATATATATATATATATATATATATATATATATATATATATATATATATATATATTATAAATGTAAATTTATAAACAAAAAAAGTGTAAAATAAATTCCAGTTTTGTAACACTCTGTCACGCTGAGGAAAAAAAAAGTCAACAACAATCCATCTGCAAGTGTAGTTTATTTGTGAAGCAATCACAAAAGGGAAGATCAAAAACAAAACAAACGGAGGTCAAACGGCAACAGTCGCTACAGAAATAAGAACTGGAAAGTCTCCGTCGCATATCAAAGCACAGGAAAAGTCCGACGCACAAAGCCACTGGAAGTCCTGACGTAGACACAGAGAGTAACATACAATAACCTCAACCAACTGACAACGAGCAAGTAAAATGCCGTCTTGAAATAGGTACGGTGATAGACTACAGCTGGAGCTGGCCGATAACACAGCTGAACATAGTGAGGCAATGATGAGCATAGCACATGACCACAACAAACTGACGCACCACATCAAACGCAAATGGAAAAACCACCCAACGTGACACAACACGCAATAAGTGACAACACAAAAAGTGCGCATGAACCGCAACCGTGACACACTCATCCTGCATCCCAAATCGCATACTTCCATACTGTATAGCATGTGGAAAACCGTATGTGAGCAGAGTAGTATGTCCGAATTCATAGTATTTGAGAAATAGTACTCGAATGACTTACTACTTCCAGCAAGATTCCGAAGTGCACATCCAATGGACACTATACTATCCCATGAGGCCAATTAAGGGAGAGAATAATGGCAATTATTCATACTATATACTTACATTCATACTATGTAGAACATACTATTCTACTCTCATTCATACTATATAGAACACACTTTTTGAGTGGTTGGTGAATTTGGACAGCCTCAATTACATGAATTCGTAGTAAATTCATATGAATGATCTACTGATTCACAATCTCGGGAGCTAGGGAGCTGATTAAAAAAGATGGCTCTTTCAGCCATAACAAGTATAAAAATAATTACTACGAAATATCCGCACGACTCCCAAAAATAATCTTGGGTGTCTACCTTGCATGTCCCCGCAAGTATAGCAATACCAGTACATTTCGACCATATTGAGTTCCCCATGAGGAAAACGAAAATGTAAAATGAAAATGTAAACCTGCAGAATGTTTTCTGTAAGGGTTGTGTTTAGGGTTAGGGGGACAAAATACGCACTCTGTACAGCATAAAAGTTATTACGTGATCACATATCATTCAGGTTTTGCTCCTGAGTATTCAACGGTAACATTTAGCCTTTCAGTTTCAGTTGAAAGGAATTTTGACAAAGGACTGGCTGTAAATGTGCCCTCAAATTACAAACTAGTACAATCCCCAAACCGTTCCACTCTCGTGAGCTCATGCTTGATCTAGTAATCAACACAAATTATGATTTGGGAAAACTGCATCCAGTACACTGCTGTAATCATTTGGAAAGCGGCATCTTTGCATTTCCCAGCAGTGTCATTATTGAATGTATTTCTGTTCATGGCGATAGTTTCTGAAGTATGCTGAAATGTCATGAGGTTAAAGTTAGCTCCTGCTTTTTTTTTTTTCAAACAGTGAGTTAAAAGAGACTCATTTTATTAAGTAAAGCCTTGAAAGATGTTCATGTACTATGTAGTTAAAAATATATATTAATTAATTGCTTTTATTTTCCTTTCTCAGACCAATTAAGATGTACTGTAAGTGTCTTTATTTTTCTGTAAAATGTTATAGAAGATTTATAGCTGAAGTCATTGTCTTTGAGCATCATAAAATGTAAGTCAACAGCAGCTACCACAGGAGTCAAAAAATATAAACAGGCAAAACTAAATTAAAAGATTTGGCTCCTGCTGATACATTGAGGGCTTTTGAAGTGAAACAATCAGTGTGCGCGAAACTAAACATGATTTACAACATTATTTCTTTAATCCACTGCCTCAGCAAGTGCTACTGAACTTGTGTTGATTTTTTTGGGTTGAACTATGCCTTTAAACTTGGCACCAAATCGACTGACTTCATTAAGTAAAGACTTGAAAGATGTTGATGCACTGTATGATTATAGTTTAATATTGTGGCATGTAATTTTAGATACCTGGTCGTGCATGTGGTCCAGATTGTGAAACTGCTTCTTGATCAATGAACAAGAGCTGCCAGCACTCGTTGGCGCCACTGCTGTTTTTATACCGAAATGTGTCAAAGGATTTTAACTCCGATTCTCAAGGCTGTGTGCTAATATCTGGCCATTGCATTGTGGATTTGGGCAGTCGTTAGTCTGTGGTTTGGTGCTGTGCAAGAATCAAGTCATCAATCTGATGTATACAAACTTTCAGCAGGGAGTAGGAACAAATTTTCCTTTTTTAGCATTATTAAATCAATACATTAGAGGGTAGTTAAAGACGTCTGCTGGACTGCTGTGAAATTACTTAAACCTTAGTGGAAAATATTGAGCCAGGAACTTATGGCATGAACTCCTCTTTTTTTTCTGTTTTTAAACCTTGTCAAGTTTTAAAAAGACTTCAGCGGTCTGTGAACGAAAGCCAAAGTCCTGTTTTGCTTTTAAAAGGTTTGGGTGGGATCCTGCTAAGCTCTCTCTTGCTCTCGGTCTCTCTCTCTCTCTTTATCTTTTTGTCTGGCATGCAGAGCTTTTTACTCTGTATTAGTTTTAATAGATTCCTCAATTCAGGCCTCGCCCAAGTGTTCGCTGCCCATTATTAGAAATGGCCCCGATTGTAATGAAGTAAGGTTGTTTTAAACTTTTTATATGCTTATGAATTGGATTTTTTTTACAATTAGAAATACAGTAAAAACTATTGCTCTGATAAAATTCACCAATGTTGGAGCACAGTTTTATTTAATGCACTTTTGCTGAAAACTAGTTTCCTAAAACAAATCTTACTGACCCCAAAAGAGTAAATATTACTCAAAATATTAAACAAAATACTTAATTGTTTATTATCTAAACAAAAATATGTTTATTCGTAATGCTGATATTAAAAGGATTTTAATCTGTCTTAATCTGTCAGTGTATTAAAAAAAGTGTTTTTAAAAATGTAAATTTGCTAAGGTCATTGTTATTAGAAATTAGATTTTAAAAACACCCCTTAATATTTGTAAAATATTTGAAAAACTTTCTCATAATTTTGTTTTACACACTCACAAACGCACACACAATATATATATTACGGTTCTGTAATAATATTACTTTTCTAAGTAAAAAGTAAAGTAACGAATTACTTTTAAAAATGAAATAATAATATCTGAATTACTTTTTAAAGGATGTAACGCAAGTGTTTTAGTTTAGTTCACTTTAAAAAAAAGTTTTTTGAATTCAAATCAACATAATTACATTGAATCGCACACGTGATGAGAGAATGTGGAAACAGACAGAAATGAAGATGGCAGACTCTTACATTTCTGCAATGGAAAATTCTCATTATTTTGAACAGATGGAAGAAAAGGAAAAAGAGGATTATTTGACTGTACAGTGGTTTTACTTTTTAAAAAGACAAAAAGTACAAAAGTAGCAAGCGCATTGCTTTAAACAGTAATCTGTAAATACGGCATTCATAGACCAGTTCAATGTGGTGATGTTATTGGCCCATGAACATTTCCTGCTTGATGTTAAACTATTTCCTAACTGTAACAAGAGGCAATTCAATCATAACCTGATTTTAAATCAGCCACCATAACATTATTTATCAATATGTGGACCTTTTTGGATTCTCAGAAGCTATGGAAATTAAAAATATAAAACAGGAAATACGTTAGGACCATTGTTATTGTTTACATCCCTCAAAATGGTCTATAGCTCTGGGGTCAGGTAGTTCTCAGAAGATAACATTATCCTACATTAATTTGTTTTAAGTGTTTGTTTGTTTTTAGGGAAAATGAAGGTTACGCAGTGTTCTGTTAATTTCAGAGCTCCTCTATTTAAAAACCCTGCAAGTTCTGAAAGAGATTAAGCCTCAGCCAGGTCAGAAAAAGTAATGCAATAGTAACGCAAAAGTAACGTAACGCATTACTTCCCAACTAGTTACTTTTTTTGGGGGGAGTAACTCAATTACTTTCCCCAACACTGTTTATATACAAATCTATCTATCTATCTATCTATCTATCTATCTATCTATCTATCTATCTATCTATCTATCTATCTATCTATCTATCTATCTATCTATCTATCTATCTATCTATCTATCTATCTATCTATCTATCTATCTATCTATCTATCTATCTATATATATATATATATATATATATATATATAGTTATATAGTTATGTTAAAATGCTTTATTTGTTATATTGTTAACATTTGCATTTTTAGATATCCAAGTAAACTGAGATAAAGTACTTGCATTTAAATTTGTAACTTTCTTTAAAAACATTCCATTGTCATCTGCTTACCATAGATCTTGGCATATCTGTTTAATCCTGCATTGCTTGGAAAACAAAGGATGCATTTTGAAGCCGCTTTTGAAGTAGTCTTCAAAATGAGGCAGGATTTGTAGCACCACAGTGACCCATTCAGTCTCCAAAGTATGAAGCCTCTTAATTGGCACACATTAATTGTGGTGGGTGTTTTCAGAAAAATGCCAGTTCGCGTGTGATAAATGCTTGGATATTGTTAGCAGACAAATTAAATAAAGTAGGAAGAAAAAAGCCAAAAGTGGCCATAGTGTAAGAAACCCATATAAATCACCTTGTGCATTCAGATTAGACGAAACGGATCCATGTCGACTAGACTGCGGTCGGCTTCAGATGAGTTTTTATCTGATTTAGATGGATATCCCATAGCGCTCCTCCTATTGTGTTACTCCTGTTTGTACAGATGTCTTAATGATTTTGATTCTCTCTCTCTCTCTTTCAGTCCTGGTATCTGGGGAACTGATCATCACCACACACACTCAAAGAGACGAACCCGAGGAGGCACAGACGAGGATCTGAAAAATCATTTTTGTGGAATTTACAAGAGGAAAAACAAAAGTCGTGAACGAGATGCAAGAGGGAAAATCTGATATATATGCAGTATTTGTATATATACACACGCACACATATATATATACACAATATGTGTGTATAGATATATGTGCACACATATTTATATATGCATAACGACGTACAGTATAAGATGCTTCAATACACTTGTTTTTGAAAAGACAATGGAAATGGAGAAGAGCATGAGAGAGAACGGCCATAGAAAAGGAGACAGAAGAGGAGGATGTTTGTTTGTTTTATCTGGGAGGGCAGCCCGAACTATTGCGTACATTGACGGACATGTGGGAAAAAAGGCCCATCCTGACTCCTGGAATGCCTCTCCTCAACCCCCTGCTACAGGTGCTGCTTCCTCCTATATGCAAAATAAGTATCCTTTATTTTCTTAACGAACAGGGAAGAGAAACCTCGAGGAAGAGGTTTTTCCGCTAGCATTTCGCCACAGGTTTGGAGGTGAGCACGGTCTGTTTTGATTCTTTTCTTTTTCTTTTTTTGTAAGGCAACACGACATGGAAAAGGAAAAACGAAAAAGTTTGATGCTTCCGCTCACACGACATTTCGGAAAACAAAAAACGAAAAGGCTACTTTTCATCCACTTTTATTGACAATCATGTACCCGCGTCCTTGGTTTGGTTTCAGAGGCGAAATTGCATTCTCCACTGTTTGTAAAGGAGTCCACTTTTTGGTGGACACTCGTCATGCTTTTTGTACATCGGAGGAATTTAAGTGGTACCTCAGTGACATTATACATCACAGTCAGCGTTTATACACACACGCGCACACACACACACTTACATGTAAACGCACCTATTTCGAGGCAATGGCTTGTACTGTTAAAGGCTGCACGAGGTGTGTGTGTGAGCTGTAATACAGCCTTCATAGGACGACCCAGGGAAAAGCAGGGGTGAATTAGCACCTTCCTCTCTTCGCAATATGAAAACCCCTCATTCCCTGGACTCCCCATACAGTAAGTGTGTGTGCACGTGTGCGTGCCCGTGTGTTTGTGCGTGTCATAAACATTGATAGTCCCTTATTCATCTCTGTGAATGCACAGATTTAGAGGGTTTTTGATTCATGTAGATACGTGGAGTTTTCCACATAGTGACAAAGGGAGTTGAAATATAGTTCTGTCATTACTTAGACAGTATTGGGTGTAGAGGATAGTTTTTCTCTCTCTCTTCTCTCTCTCTCTCTCTCTCTCTCTCTCCTCTCTCTCTCTCTCCTCTCTCTCCTCTCTCTCTCTCTCTCTCTCTCTCTCTCTCTCTCTATTTGTAATTTGTTTAAATCCATTGGAAATTACAGGCATTGCACTACTTTGAATTTATGAATTCTTTTCTCCTCTTTTGCAAATTCCTGTTTGGCCTAATCATATGAAATGCTGCGAGTCGATTATTTTTGTCATGTTCTGATCACTCGGTAGATGAGGAGGGTTGCTTTCCTAGTCGCTGATCAGAACGATCTGACATTTTCTATGTAAATGTGTCCATGTTTATGTCATTACTTTTATACAATTCCCATAGTTCAAGAAGAAAAACAAACAAAAAAAAAGAACAGGTTTTTTTCTCCCACGTTTCTATTGCGATAAACTATGACTGTTTTTATTTTGAAGCAGATTATACACTTTAATCCGTAGGAATGTCAATGATTTGGATGTTTGACGTGAGATAAAAAGGAAGTCAGTCGGTGATTATGCTCTGTCCCAGAGTTGACTGGGAGGCGGACGCCTTTGACCAGCACGTCTTGGATTAATGGATTATTCTGCACTCTGAGATGTGTTGATTTGTACTAATGAAATAACATCAGGGCTTAATCTACAACGCTACCGAACCCAAATCACGAAGCCATGAAAAGTGCCTGAGACATTGCAAGACTTTAATTTGAATTTGTTTCTTATTTTTAAGACTTGGACATTTTTTTTGCTTCATCTACTGTGGTTGGTTGTTGTTGTTGTTGTTTTATAAGTTCGAGGGGTTGTTTTTATGCCCAGAGAGATATAAAGCCTAGCAATCCCCCAAGCCCCTCTTTCAGCTGCATGGACGAACGCTTAGCCACCGAAAAATGCAGACGGCTGAACAAAACACACACACCACAGCGTTATAATCCACCAGAACATGACGAAATCAACACATATCAGAGCTTTCCTAGGTACCTTCACAAATACATACGCCAACTTCCAAAAATATATATATCCACACACAACTCTGGTTGCTTCGGCTAATCTTTTATAATGGCTTTGCATACACATTCTATTGAGTTGACCCAGAATACATAACACATGACTTGTTTTATTGGTGCTGATATGAAAATTGTATGGAAATCTCTATATATGAATTATATATATATAACAGTGCATGGTGCTTTCAAGAGAAAACTCACAAGAATTAAGCTCAGACGACCACCGTATCGCTGACATGGGCGCATGGCAGATAATCTTAGTATTAGCTCTGAAGCGAAATGCTCCTGACTTCTCCTTCAAGACCCCCTCGAGCAAAGAGCCAATGACACAGATGAATTTTACCTTTGTATTACATTGGTTTTGACGTTTATCCCTCTTCTACTTTGCACGATATTTTATAAAACATATTATGTGCCTTGCCTTTAGTTAAGAACGATAATGCATAATTTTAAAGGATTCATTTAGTTTTTTCTTCTTTTTTTGGATGTAACCGGTGTCGCAAAGGATTAAAAATGCTGCATGTTTGATTGCCTGTCATAATCAGATTAAGACTAACAGGTTACCTGATAGCTGTAGTTTTGGATGGGTGAGAGAGGCTTTTTGTTTAAATCACCGTATAGTCGGCATGAAATATTCCCTGCTTTATTTTACCGCCGTTTTGTTCATGTATTGAGAAACAGTATAAAAAAAAATCTGTGAAAGATGCAGTACCAGCTCTCTCCATATCTGACATTTAATTCCCTTTTTTTTTTAAAACGTATTATTTTTGATTGTATGTTATCATGTTTTTGAATGAGTTTGTACCCATTATGGATGTGAAGAGGAGCGGCCGGAGATGGATTCAAAATTAAATGGCCGTCCTCTATAAATCTAGCTTTGGTCAAGTTTAAATTCCACAACTGAGCACTTATAGCTCCCACAGTGTGATTTTTGCCTTTTATCCAATTTTCTTAGCCCGATAGTTCACCCAAAAATAAATGTGTTTGCTCTTATGTTGTTTCAAACTTGCTGAAACAGTCAACCGTCTTGCTTTTGGACCCCTTTGACGTTCAGTGTATTGACAATTATCATAAGGTTTCGAAACAACATGAGTGTGAATGAATAATGGCAAACTGTGAACTGTCACTTTAACCCCTGTATAACACTGGCTGCAGTAGGACATGTAGTAACGTGTGACGTAAAGGATTTTTTACAATTTACGATTAAGTTGTTTTACTAATCAAACCCCTTGTATATGTCCGTACATTAATTCTAGAAGAGTAGCTCAAATATATTGTGTCCAGTTCTATGTACAGACACCAGAACAGCAAAACTGCTGACTTGGCGTCTTTTTAGAAAATGAATTAATCCACCAGAATGCTTCTTTTTCTTCTTCCTCTTTTTATAAAAGTAGATGGTAGGAGATAATTTATAATTGGTAGCGTGTAGTGTCAGGGGAGTTTATATTGCGGAGGAAAATATATAGTGTATTTCTGGAGCTGGGTCAGGAGAGGCCATGTTGTAGTTTGTGATGCAGTGTACAGTATTGTTTCTGCAATGGATATTGCAACGCTGGTAGCTAACGCCATTTGCTGGTAGCTATTTGAGAAAGAACAAGAGATTTTGTTTACATGACGCCCGTGGTAAGATCTCGGATGATTTGCGAGCCCTTCGTCCTCAATCCTGGCCAAAAGTCGGAGTGCTTAAGCAGAACGGCTCTCCTACACCATGATTCAAACTTTCGCAGAAGTGCTAGCATCATTCAGCAAGCAATTTTCCTTGTGTTTAACAGGACAGGCAATGGAACAGGGGTCTGTTTTGGAGAATTGGGATTGTTTCATGCTAATTTTGGGGGTTATTCTTTCTGGAAACAGACTCTCATGATCCACCGCCTGTCCTGTGAAGATTTGCACTGCTCCATTTTCATCTTTCTAAAGCTGTCAACCCTCTGGCCAGGATGGGACGGTGGGCTCAGTCGAACAGGGGTGGTTTTCGCCAGCACAGCAGCTCTTTGATGAGCTCTGTGAGCATGCCGTCGTCTTCTTCGTTTGCTTTTTGTGTGTGTGTGTGTGTGTGTGTATGATCAAATTGGCTACACATGGCCGAGAGATGGAAACACTTCAAGAGCGGGTTGTTACCCCGATTTGTGCTTTTTAAAGTGGCCACAGGTGATGATTGAACTTCCTATGATGCGAATAATGCTTGTTATTGGATGAAACATTATCTTACTGTTTGATTGCGCAATTCTTGACTAATAATTTTTATATAGGTGATTATCATTTTTATGCGTGTCGTTGAATTGTGTATAAATGCTTAACCATATATTTAGTAGAATGAGGAAAAAGGCGAAAATGTACATAAAAATTACTTTTTGTATGAGAAGTTCTTTCTTTTTTTTTTTGTATGTTTGAATTTAGCAGTCATAAGCTTGTGGTCAAGCCACAAAAAAAATTGAAAGCTCCTTCTAAAGGATCTGCTGTTGAGAATTTAACGTCAGCACCATTCGCATACACTTTTCACAGCGTTATTTTAATCATAAAATACGGTAAATTCAGCATCACTTGTCGTCATTTTAAACAGAGCCAACAGCTTCATCAAGCTTTGAGATGTTTATGCAGATTCCATTGCCATTTTTTGTTGTTATTTCCAAGACTTATTTTAAAACCTCTGCACTTATTTTTTTCCCTTTTTTGTCATGCTAGTTTCAAGATCTTTGAACACTTTTTTTCTGAACTTCTACTTGGAAGATTGCACTAGATAATCTGGTATTGAATCTTTGTCTAATAATAATTAATAGTTCTTTCTAAGGTTTGCTTCTCTGGGAATATTTCTCAGCCTTGTTGATGTATCGTGATGAATAATGATGAGAATGGAAGAAAGATGAGATGAAGCTGCTTAAATGCACCCTTTTATTTACCTGTTGTCATTTGTGATTAATTGACCCTTTATGATTTTGAAGTCACGCCAGGTTCCTGTGCACCACAAACCTTAGAAGTTTGAACTGGATTGTTAAGAATTTTTTTCTAAAATCGTCTTTCTTTTTCCGTAAAAAAATCTAAACATCTCTAAAACAAAATGGATTTACATGACATAGTCAGAGATTGTATCTTAGTGAAGTTTTACAAACTTTAATTTTAAGGAGAGCACGTGATATGATTAATCGTGGCTGGTCTCCCATCCGTAATCATTAATAAGCCAATCGGATTAATTCAAACTCACCAGAATTACTCCCCATCCACCCTGTCTAGAAATATCCCCATCCACCCCATCTCCCCCTTTTACCTCTTTACCAGGGGGAGCTCTCGAGAACTACCTGATCTCGTACCCCCTTACATGCTTATTGACCAGGCGGGAGCCCTGGGCTCAATTATCTCTAAACTCAGAGTTCTCTCCCGGGACAGCATGCCAAACCTGCTAATGTTATCAAACAATATCTAAGTGCGAACTCTTGAAATTAAGTTTATTTGTCATACCCAATGGCACAGTTTTTTAGCTAATTTTAGTAATTGTGTTTGCCAATGGGATGAAAAGAATAAACTTCAAAATATATAGATTTAAAACATATTTGAAAGTTGTAAATAATGTTAAGCATATGACGTACAGAATACTATTTAGTTATTTTCTGGTCCACAATGTCATGTTCATCTAAATTTGTTAGTTATTTGTGAAGATAACCAGCAATTTCTGAGTGAAAATTGTTTCCACACCATTTTCTTCAGTTTACTTTTCAAAAGTTTGGGGGCCGTATGATTATTATTTTTCCTCTTGTTGAAAATTAACACTTTTTAAAGTAAAGACACATTAAATTAATAATAAAACCACATTAAATGCATTTCTGGCGGTTCATTCCGCTGTGGCAACCCCAGATTAATAAAGGGACTAATCCGAAAAGAAAATAAATGAATGAATGAAATACATTTCTGTATTTTGCATTTTGATTTTATTTCTATAACCCCAACCCCAAACTTCTGAATGCTTGTGTACAATATACATTGACGTATTTAAAATAAATTAGGGATGTTATGTTCTTTTTACCTGAAAAAGATATTTTTTTTTGCCATATATTTACTTTGGCCACCTGTAGACAATCAGTGGCATGGCTGATAGATTTATGGTGTGTGTTTGTGTGCGTGTGCGTGTGCGTGTGCGTGTGTGTGTGTGTGTGTGTGTGTGTGTGTGTGTGTGTGTGTGCAGACTAACAGATCTAGCAGGATTTTAGACCTCACTCTTCTGAGTGCCTTCCTAGATTCAGCCTGGAGCTGTTGGATGTGGGTTAACGCTGTGTGTTCTTCCCATTTTCTACCATCAGCCCACTCATGCTTGTATTTACCAGAATCGGCAGAATGCGCTTCACTAAAAAGATTGTTTAACTCTGAGGTCCAGGCACTTTAATTAGTCATTGACACATGTAATTATGCTGAATAGAATGTAGATTTCCCTATTCACCCACTGACATAAACAGGATGTGAGGAGATTCTACTCAGGCACACATGAAGAATTGACCTGTCGGTAGCTGTGTCCCTCCTTAAATACTTATTGCTAACTCAGACAAACAAAATGCAATTGCTGAATGTCTTACAGTGAGATCTGTCAGTGTAGAATCTTGTCCCAAGACGTTTTTGATTCAATTTGAGGAGCTTTCAAGTGGGACTTATATATGCCCTGTAGAGATATGTACATCTTTTCATTTATCGTCACAACCGCAGATGACATCCAGGATCAACACTTGTTCATGTACTGCAGATAAATTACATAACATCAACATTAACAAGATTACATTTAACCAGGTTAATATGTAGAGGTGCTTATTAGGGATGCACCGAAATGAATATTCTGGGCCAAAAATGGAAACAGAAACCTAAAATGCTTTGTAATATGTATTTAAGTATTTTTGTAAGCTGGCGACACGGTGGCTCAGTGGTTAGCCTCACAGCAAGAAGATCGCTGGTTCGAGTCTCGGCTGGGTCAGTTGGCATCTCTGTGTGGAGTTTGCATGTTCTCCCCGTGTGCTCCGGTTTTCCCACAGTCCAAAGACATGCGATATAGGTGTATATGTGCGGTATAAACTAAATTGGCCATAGTGTATGTGTGTGATTGAGTGTATATGGATGTTTCCCAGTACTGGGTTGCAGCTGGAAGGGCATCCACTGTGTAAAACATATGCTGGATAAGTTGGCAGTTCATTCTGCTGTGGTGATCCCTAATAAATAAAGGGACTAAGCCAAAAAGAAAATGATTGAAGGAATGAATGAATTTTGTAAGCCTTTTTAAATATAATCCATTAAATTAAATTACAAAAAAAAACACAAGACAATAAAATGACATTATATTAACAGTAACATTTTATTACAGCGGATGAGTCGAGAGACGTAATTTTGACAGCACAGCAGTGCAACAGAAGCATACTATATAACTCTTAATAAAAAAATTGACAGTCCTATTGCCATGTTATTTGATTATTTGCTTTGAGCATAACCGCATGTGCGGTTAATGCCTAAATAAGTATACATGTACATGAACAAAATATCCACAGAACAGAAAATTAAGCTTTATGGATTTTTGACCTCAGAGCATATGCAAGCTAATCAACATTGATCAGCGCAGTGACAAAGCACACTCGCTATTGAAATGAATGGGTTTCATACTATGGTTTCATTGCACAGAGCTTTCTGCATCTGGTGTGAAAGCTGCTTTACACTGCACAGTGACTATGGCTGTAGAGAGAGTGAAGCCAGAGCACTGAACTTTTTTCCGACAAAAAACAAAAACGCCATTTTTGGCTAATAATTATTAATTATTGGTGAAAAAAATTTGGTGCATCCCTACTAATTATCTAACTTACCCAAGGCAGAGGCTGTGTTACTATATAGCGATTTTTTTCGACTTACTTTAGAATGAATGTATACATCCTTTTTGATCTTCTGGACATTAAGTTGTCTTGTTTAGTGTTTAGTAATTATTTTAGAATAGTTATCCTCTCAGGATACCTGGAATCCGTGTTACAAGCACCGCAGACACATCATTTCACTACTTTTGTATCACAAACCCCATCAAACATCATTAAGCATCAGATCTTCCCATGTTTATCTGTGGCACTGAAACCTAAATATGTTCGAGTTCTCAATCACCATTGGCTGATTTGCGTTCAAGGGGAGGGGCTTTCGATAGGTCCATTAGACATTAAAAAGTACAGTTTCCTTTTGCGGTTTGTAATGCAAGCCTCACAATGCTGTGAACTTTGCACAGTCGAGGTAGAGCAGATAGAAAGGTGAGTATGCGGTCAGATCTTTGTTTAGTTTGTTGTCAGTAAGGGCTGGACAAACTCTTCAGGGCTGAATGCAGTTTCTACACTTGATCCTGACTTTTTCAGTGTCATTCTGTCTGGTTTGGAACCCACAGTAACAGCTCAGTCAAACTGCTTAGCTGTAATAGACTAAAGGTTTTGAGGGATCTGGGAATTGTAAAAATCTGAGTACTATCTATGCAACAAATCCTGATGTTTAGCTAATATTAAGGAGCTAATCAGTGTGTATAAAGCTTAATCTAGGCTTAATTTAGCATTATAGTATACAGTGACTAGTTATGAAGGAATAACGACTGCGTTTACTTCTGGTCAGAGTTAGCTATTGGGGTGTTTACAAAATGTTCACTACAGTCATCGATCATTTTTGTGCTCTTGCCAGAAGAGATCAAAAGACAGCACTGCGAATGATGTCATCAAGTCAGACTGTCTACATTCTCAAAAAATGTATGAATAATATGCTATAAACTTTATAAAAGAGTGTTTCTGTAGCGGCGACACGGTAGCTTAGTGGTTAGCACTGTCACCTCACAGCAAGAAGGTTGCTGGTTCAAGTCACGGCTGGGTCAGTTGGCATTTCTGTGTGGAGTTTGCATGTTCTCCTCCGGGTGCTCCGGTCTCCCCCACAGCCCAAAGTCATGCGATATAGGTTAATTGGATGAACTAAAATTGGCCATGTGTGCATGTGAGAGTGTATGGGTGTTTCCCAGTACTGGGTTGCAGCTGGAAGGACATCCGCTGTGCAAAACATATGCTGGATAAGTTGGCGGTTCATTCCGCTGAGGCGACCCCTGATGAATAAAGAGACTAAGCCGAAGGAAAATGAATGAATGAATGTTTCTGTAGCTACAACCAACTACTGATTTTAATTTAATTGTCATTTGCGATGCTTCATGAGATTGTAGTTCTTTCCCTAAACCAAAGGTATCCATACTTGGTCTTGGAGAGCAGGTGTCCTGCATATTTTAGTTCCAACTCCAATTAGACACACCTGAACTAGCTAATCAAGCTCTTTCTAGGTATACTAGAAACCTCCAGGGAGGTGTGTTGAAGGAAGTTGGAGCTAAACTATGCAGGACAGCGGCTCTCCAGGACCGAGTTTGGACACCCCTGGCTTAAACTCTCTTGTACTTCCGTATTTTTTCTTCAAATTAAATTAGTCATGTTGTGATTCACTTTTCAGCCGGATTGTTTGTTTAATGGCTTTAACAAAGCCTTTTAAAAAAAACCTCTATGTGGAAAAACGAATGTGAAAAATACATCCAGTGCCCAGCTGAAAAAGTAAACGAGTACGATTGCACTCCATGACATTAATTCTGACACAAAGTGAACGCAGCATTCTCACACTGGTCTTTGCGCATTGGTCTTTGCCCAGGTCTGAAAGCGAATCCTCCTGAGAGCGCATTTATGTGCAGGTGAGGTCACTGATTATTTTGGCATTCTCCTATAGAAAAGTGTAATTCAAACTTTGCAGCATTGTTTGAGATTGAGCTGTGGGGGTGATGGAGGGTTTCCATCTGAGTTTGATGACTGCAGAGTTAATGGTGGCACAGACAGTGTTTGTGGAATACAGTGCAGTTCAATATGAATGAAGACCCATCCTTAACATTTGTAGAATAGAATGGCTAGTTGTTTTGGCGCTCCCTTAGCAAACCAGCAGTTCAAATCAAAGTTATATATGGTGAAATAATAATAATTATTTTAAAATGGGGTAAATACACAAATTTAACATGCAGTGCCTGTACAGCTTTGGTTTCTTTTCTTCAACCGTGTGTAATCCGTGTTTTTACTCTACTCTGCAGTGGTGGAAACAGCTTTTGTTAATCAGATGTTTTTTGTATGTTATCTTGGATCCAAGTGGGCAGATTTGACAAAGTCTTTCACTAACTATCACGTTATTAACTAACGTTTGAGGTTATTGTGATGCTGTGAGGCTTTATTAAACCTGGCCCTAAGGTCGAATTACCTGAAGAATACCTGTTAGTCAGAAAAGCCATTCATAGGCTTTGCGATTTATGCAATATTTTGATAAGTCTTTCATAAATGAATTGCCAAAAAACACCTTGACATACCGCCTGCTCCCGAATGTTTGACACCCCCAAAACAGTCACGCATCAATCTTTCAGGGTGCCCTCTCCCCAATTTTTGTTTTATTTCTCTAGATATCTCTACCGTTGTTGTTTCGTTTGTTTTTAAGCATGCTGTTTTCTCGATGCTTCGAGTTGAAAGGACGAAGGTTGAAATGTTTTTCAGAGAGCATTCTGATGCAGTGTTAAAATTTCAAGGTTTTTCCGTTGGTTTTTTTTCCTTCCTCTTTTTTTAATCACATTATTCTTTACAAATATTACCATAGTAGTTACTCATTAAACGCTTGCTTGCTGCACAGATAAACACACTTCACACCAGGAAGGGGCATGTGGACATTTAGTTCAGACACATTCACAACTGACACGGTGACATGCATCCGTCTTCTTTTGGAAACGCATCAGATTTTCGTTATTTGTCTCTGTTTCTCGCTAAATTGTAACCTATCAGCAAAAGTCGGTATGTACGTTTTTTGAAACAGATGAGAAAAGACTTTTCTCATGCACAACAAACTAAATTTTCCATGTGTTTTTGAACTGGTGTGAGGGGGAAATTACAGCTTTAACAATATTTCATTATAACATTGTATTCAGCCATCGCTGTTCGCAAAAAAAAAAGAAAATCGCTCATGAATACAGTACTGGAAGTGAGTATGTTTCCCTATGCAAAAAAAATAAATAAAATGAAAATGAAATAAAAAAATAAACAAAGCTATGCTACAACTCTGAAATCAGATGACTGGTTTGTTTTCATTCTTTTTCTCTCTCCGACCAATCAATGTGTTTTTCTTTCTAAGCAATTAGACCCAGCGTCTGCTGAAGTTACTTGGCAGTCTTCATTGTTTATGTCGATTAATCTTGATCATCGTGTCTTTGTGTGTTTTGGATGTATATTCCTTGTTTTTTAGGTCATTCCCAGGTGAAGACAGCCGTGTTGCCTAATTTTAGCTCAAGCAAATCTCTTTAAAACGACCAATTTTTTCTGCATTTTGGTTGTTTGTTTACATAACCTATTTTTGGAGTCCAAAAATAGGACAAATTAAAATAAGTGGAGTTTATTTATGAACTAATTTCAAGAGGATCACGTGCTTATGATTGCTTGGAGCTGGTCCCGCATTATTCAATTTATGATTCACCAATCAGACGATTCCTAAGCCACTATAAATCCCCTAAGTTCCATATAACAGCCATCTTCCTTTTGAAGAATCCCCCCTTACTCCTCCTCCTTTCCTAGATGGGTGGCACAGTGGCCCAGTGGTTAGCACTGTTGCTTCACAGCAAGAACGTCACTGGTTCTAGTCCTTACCAAGCCAGCTGACGTTTCTGTGCAGAGTTTACACGTTCTCCCCGTGCTCACGTGGGTTTCCACCAGGTTCCCCGGTTTCCTCCCACCATCCAAAAACATGCAACTTAAGTTAACTGACTAATCCAAATCGGCACCATAGACATGCTCCTAGTAAGTAGTTATCTCTTAAGAGCAATCACTATCTGTTCATTAGCTACTACAGCAGGGGAGTTCTCGAGATCTACCTGAGCTTAAACTCCCCTATCGCCTTGCAAACGGGAGGGAGCCCCAGGCTCGAGGATCTTATGAGCTCAGGGCTCTCTCCCGGGACAGCATGCCAAACAAGCTTTATAATCAATATTCAGCTAAGTGTGAACTCTTGAAAAGGAGCAGCACGGTGGCTTAATGGTTAGCACTGTCACCTCACAGCAAGAAGGTCCCTGGTTTGAGTCCTTGCTGGGCCAGTTGTGGCATTACTATATGGATTTTGCATGTTCTCCCCATGTTTGCATGGGTTTCCTCAGGGTGCCCCGGATGATATATAAGGGACTAAGCTGAAGGAAAATCAATGAATGAATGAAATTAAAGGGATAGTCAACCAAAAATATCAATCTGGTATTATTCTGTGCTGTATACATTTCTTTTTTCTGTCCACAAAAGGAGAGATTTTTTTAAGTGGTTGCACTTTTCCATAGTCCATATAATAGCATTGAATAAAAAGACACAAGAATTACATGATTGTGCCATACCAAACTAGCCAGGGTTTGATGAAAACCAAACCAAAGTTTCTTACTATGGCCATGTGTTTGTGCGCATTTATGAAATTTTATTAGTGCTACACTGCACTCAGCAAGGGTGTAGATTTGCTCTTGACATTGGTGGGGACATACAGTACACCTCTATAGGACATGCATAGAACAGCACGAGTTCTCTTTCATGCTTTTAAAACATGAAATAAAGGCTTTAAATGCTTAATAATACGAATAGCAATTAATGAAACACGTCTTATGCTGCAAAAGTCAATTTACATGATTTTACTGCAATCTGGCTTTGGGGAGGTGTGAATGTAGAGAAATTTAGAGAGGCACGTGACGAAATTTAACCGTTTTATAATTATTATTATTTTGCATAATCATGAAACCCAAAATTGAAACTGAATTTCGATTAATTGAATATTTTTATGGTGGACTCCAAGCGAAATTGACTTTAAAAATTTGAACATCTGAAAAAAAGTAGCTACTTATGTCCACATCTTGTACAGTGAAGGAGGACTGGAAAAATTCTTTACCAGCATAAAAAGGCTCAGCCAATCACACTGTTATGTGTTTGTGGGAGGAAGGACCCGAGAAGAGAACGTGATTTAACCTTTTCTGCATGTCTGTAGGCTACTAAGGATTGACGCAGCATTATTTTATTTTGAAGGTGATTAAATTATTGGTGGGGACATTTCAGTAATTGCTGGATATTGGTGGAGACACATCCCCTCCGCCCATGTCATATCTACACCCTTGGCGCTCAGACTTGTCCATGTGAAATGTCTCAGCATATCAAAAATGCTTTAGTATGGTTTGTATTTTTACTCAAGTGAGACAAGTGTGGTGCTAATCGACAAGAGAAGGCACCAATAAAAGATCTGTACATCATACCAATCAAATGTTTATTGCTGGTACATAGAGCTGATATCAAATATAATAATAATAACCAGGATATTCATAAACCATATTCAATAATGAGTAATAAAAATGCATAAAAGGCTTATTACAAGAAATAAAACAGGTGGATCAAAGACAGATTAGGAATGAATAATACAATGTCAAGCAAGACGATAGAATATTTACAACCTCAGAGATGTGCCATCATCTTCCTCTCCAAAGACTGGGGAGCCTGTTGCGGTCACATTGGAAGACCAATACATATGTCTGAAAATTTATGGCAATGCACAGTTGTCCCACGGCTAAGCTTCCAATGTTACCGCAAGAAGTTTTCACCTTTATAGTCAAAATTTGGGTGCTGGACAAAGGTCAGCCTGCTAGTTGAGAGAGTAGAGGGAGTTGATCTATTTGAGAAAGAGCGTTGTTAAACTTAAAATCATGAAATCACTCATGTGGACATTTGAGAACATCAGAAAATAATTTAATATTGTACCCTTGACCCCTGAAAAAGCAGTGTTTAACTTTAAAGTCATGAAATTCGATGCCAGCTGGGCAATGAGAAAATGAGATGAGGGACGTCACAGCTACTGGCAAGAAACTTTTATAAAATTGCCAACTAATTGGCAACTAATATAGGGCCAAGTTAAAGGCCAAAGGCTTACATTTTTCAGTTATAAATGCCCTATTCGTGCATAAACATATCTAGATATAGTAATAAACATACCGTTTGTTTGAAAACAACATTTTTTGTCATCCTTACTGCAAACTTAAATGAGTGTTAATATCACTAAATGTTGAGGGGGGCCTTATAAAATTTTCCAGGGTAAAAGGGGGTCTCAGGCAAAAAAAGATTGGGAACTGCTGTCTTACACCATAAAAAAGCAAGCGAATTGTGAGAACTCAAGATTAACCACATGCAACACAATATACAACAAATGGACTTTATTCTCTGAGGTGAATATAGTGAATGCTCGAAGGCCTGTTCATCTGTCAGCTGTGTTCTGGAGCCTTTTTTATTGTTGCGTATGCACAAAATAGACCTGATAAATGTGTACGCCACTTCCTTGGCCATGCAGAATCGTTGATTTGTGGCTCATTTTAATACACATGGAAGTTCATAAAGTGATTTGCATTGGCTAAATATAGTTGAAGGTGGGTGTGTAAAGGCAGGTATGTAAGACTTATTCAGATACACAGATTCTCAGGTAAACTGTGATTTATAAAGCTGATATTGCCATTTTCTGCAATCTGGCATATCTTCATTTTTAGTAAGGTTTCAAGGCAAAGTTTTATAAATGAGGCCTCTGGTCATCACAGCTAATAATACATGGATACACTACCTGACAAAAGTCTTGTTGTCTATCCAAGTTTTAGAAACAACAAATAATTACTTGACTTCTAGGTGATCATTTGGTATCAGAAGTGGCTTATTTGAAAGGCAAAGGCCTCTAGATTACGCTTATTTTACCAAACTAAAATATGATCATGCCTTGAAATTTTTAATTATTTAATTAGGACAGTGAGGTCTGACTTTGCTTAAACAAAAGTCTTGTCACTTAACAGAAATAATATCTGGTGACTGGGCTGGCCAATCCTGGAGCACCTTGACCTTCATTGCTTTCAGGAACTTTGATGTGGAGGCTGAAGTATGAGGAGGAGCGCTATCCTGCTGAAGAATTTGCCCTCTCCTGTGGTTTGTAATGTAATGAGCAGCACAAATGTCTTGATACCTGATGTTGCCATCCACTCTGCAGATCTCACCCCATGCTGAATGTAACTCCAAACCATGATTTTCCCTTCACCAAACTTGACTGATTTCTGTGAGAATCTTGGGTCCATTTGGATTCCATTAGGTTTTCTGCAGTATTTGTGATGATTGGGATGCAGTTTAACAAGTCAAGTTATTATTTGTTGCTCTTACAACTGGGATTGACGACAAGACTTTTGTCATGTAGTGTATGTTTATTCATGTTGTGAATAAATCTTGGTGCTCTTGGGCATACAGAGTACTTCCATTACACATATTTTCTCATGTAAAATGCTATATAATAGACTTTGTTATTGTAATTGGTGCTTGATAGTGGTTACGCGGGAAGAGAATGACTCATTTCTGTGCAGAACAAACTTTGAATCACTAAACATTTGAAATGACACTTTTAATTCTCTGAGCACGAGCTGCACAGAACAGGAGAAATGGAAGAAAACGAATGAAAGAGCGAACTGAACACTTGCGGTTGGAGGTTTGTTTCGGGTTCAACTTGGCTGAGGAGGAGCGTAACACACCTGACTCTAATCATCCCCCAATCCATTACCCCCGTTACAAGATTGCTGGAGCCACGTTTGGAAAAGTATAATTTCAGCTCTGGAAAGGAAGTCAAGTTTTATTTCATTTTAATGGTTCAAAATAGCACGAGCCAGCACAAGGTCCTTTTTCTTTTAAACGTAGGAAGGGGGTGAACGAGTGCAATAGCACTTGTTGAAAGCTCCGCGTGAGTTTCGCCAGGAGCCCCTCATGAGCTCATTGCAGAATGGAGTCAAATTCCAAAACAGACACTAACCAGAGGTACCTGTTCAGCTTCACTCTTTCCATGAAGCGCTCGCTTTTCGGACACCCAGTAATCACAAACCACGATGATTTAGTTCTAAAATTGATTCGTAGGAAGGAAATATGTGTAATATGAAACACCTTCTGTTTCTTTTTATATAGAGATGGACAGCAATGTAAAATGATGGCTCACAACTATTGACTAAAATCAATTGATGACACTTACAATGGCAATAAGGTGAAATATTATTTTGCTTTAAGAGAATTATAACGGTAAAATGTATTCCAGTGATGGCAATTTTTTTCCCATTACCGGTGTCTAGTTTATGATGTCGTATGACCCTTCAGAAATCATTATAATTTGCGTTCTCAGGGTCTGTCTACTATTCAACAACCAAAATCTGAATGAATCAGCGCTTTTGAACTGACTGAATTATTCTGACTCTTTCTATAAATGTATCAGCAAATTAATTGTCAAATTATTCCTCAAAAATTTTTCTTCTAATATTGTAATAATCATCTTTTTAGACACTGTTTCTCTACTTTTTAAAATCTAAATGAATCAGTTAATGAATCTGTGAATCAATTTTCACTAGCTATATGAAGTGAATCACTTAGCCTATATTAATCTCTTACATTCTGAATGAATGGCACATGGTTCTTCAGAAATTCTTCTAAAGTTCTAAATAAAATTAATTCTAATATTAACATATTCCAGTTTTTTTCCTCTACTTGAAAATGTACATTTTTTACCATTCGGCTGAGTGAACAAGTCTGTGATTCATTTGATTAAAACTTTGAATGAACCAGCGAATCAGTTAATGTCACACGATGCTTTAGAACCCACTCTTATATACAGCTAATCGCTGTAATATCAATAATTTAGACAGTTAACGCTATTTTTTCTGCTTTTGTATTATCAGAATAAGTTTTTGAACTATGTAGGTGCGAATGAATCCGTGAATCGGTTGATTCAGCAACTGCTGGCGAAATTATGCAACAAAAACCACAAAAGATTCAATCACGATCAGAAATGAATCAGCCCCTTGATTAACTGTATGGGATTCCGGTGTAGATGTAGGAAATACGAATTTACGGAAAGATCTCCACTGATTTATAGGGTTTCAGTAATCCAACAAGAGGCAGAGAGCGAAAGAGCCTTGATGTGGTGCTATTTTTTATTACCTTTAGTCATAGATTGAGCCGCTAACAGCTCAAGTCCCCGAAGCCTGAACCAGACTTCCTCCGAAACTACAGTTCTCCAGTCCAAAGAAAACAGCATCGCCTCAGGAGTCGCCCGAACTGCAGCTCGCAGACCCGAGGAAACCCGGCGCGATTCACGAGTCTCCGGAGGAACATTTTAATTACAGCCCAAGCTGATGTTGGCCGGAGGATAAGGACACCAGCACTGCCATACCAGTGAAAACACGGCCTCTGAACATATGCTGAGGCCAGCTCACAACGTAAACACATGGTATACTGAGGTAAACAAATGTGCTGTTCTGTAAACCTGCTGTTACCGACTGTAAACATTAATATGTACCACAGAGCAATTCTGTTTTGCCCATAATCATTTGTCAAATGTCATCACACAAGACCGAGGTCATTTAGGGGAAAAGCAAAGCTGAAATTAATAGCAAGTAAATTATAAAACTCGTTTGTTATACGTTTCATTTTTGGTTTGTTTGTAACACTATGGTTTTATTAACTAATATTACAGTTAAGGTACATCCAGTTAGAGGTAGTACTTTTATTAATTATTAAAAGGAGTTAGTTATGGTTAATACATATATTATAATGTTAGTGTGGATCCATTAAATAATATTACCAAAGACAACTTTTTATTTTAACAAGATGTCTTAGTATTGGTTTGGTGAATATATCATAAACTGATATTAGTAAATGCTGTATATGCTTTATTATAGTTCATGTTAACAACAAAGTTAAGTAATGCTAACAAAATAAAATCTCACTTTAAAGTGTTTGTTTGTTTGTTTAATTATATTATTATTATTAATAATATTTTAAGTTTTCTACCAATAGTCAAAGGTTTGTTCATTAACTCTATACAAAAATTACACAAAATATGTTTTTTTTTATTGATCAAACTGAAGTAATGAGGAACATTTTCCTTAATCTATTCAAAAATTGTGTGTGTGTGTGTGTGTGTGTGTGTGTGTGTGTGTGTGTTTAATCCAATCATTCAGTGTATCTTTATTTTTGTCTTACTAAATGTTGAAAGTTCTTTTAAACTTGTGACACTTTTTTTTCTGGCCAAAATTTAGTCCGTATTTATAGTCCTGATCTCTTTTTATTTAATTATTTATTAACAATTTGTTTCTTTAAACCTGTAAATAGGTCCATAATAGGCAGGGCTTGATATTAACTTTTTTGATCACCAGCCACTGTGGCTAGTAGTTTTTCAACATTACTAGCCTCTCGCTATTTTCACAAGCCACAATTTTGTTGTTAGGAAAATATATATCTATATGCATTTATTTGCCTTTAGCATCCATTTGCCTTTAGCAACACCAACAAATTAAAAATAAATAAATAATATCTTAACCACAAATTTTAAATAATTAGAAATTTTCAACACAAGCAAAATATAGCTGTATACATACACTTTTTATTCAACAAAACTTTTCTTTAAAAGTTTTTAAAAAGTTATATTTTCATGTATCTACAAGTATCCACAATAGTCTGTCCTGGCTAAAGGTCACATGTCACCAGTTAACTATACATAAATGAGAAGTTAATCTCCTATTAAAGCAATGCTATTGTAAAGGATGATAATTAAACCATTAAAAAATTAAATCACTGTAAAAGAAACCAGGTGAAAAAACATACTGTGTGCTGTAATGAAAGGATGATCACGTGCACACGGTTAACGTCAGGCCCATTAATAATCTGTTCAAAAAATGGTTGAAGCGAAAGTGGCAACAGCTGCTGCTTTCGCAAAGACATTTTCTTTAAAAAGAGTTTCTCCATGTGCCTGATCATCCTCTCATTTGGTATTTACCTACTTTCTTTTGCTTGCGCGAACAGTTGTCTTCTGCTTCTCGATGAGCATCCTTATTGTCGAATTTTGCTTTTAAGAAAACTACAATTTAAAAATTATTTTCAACCGGCCAAACTGGCTAGTGGGTGTGGTTGTCTAACTGGCCACAGCTGAAATCTACTCACATTTGGGTACAAAAATGATCAAAAATGGTCATACTTAACAATTACAGTCAGAAAATTGTTTTTTATTTAAAATGTTTTCATTTCATATTGTTTATTCATTTATATTGCTCTACTCCATTTATCTTTGTGCATCACTTCAAGTGCTTCACAGAAAATTGCCTTTAAATACCATGAAAATAAATCATATCTGTTAACATTTGATTTATTAATTTATTAAAGTTTCACCACTAAATTTAATTTTAAAATATAAAAAAAAAAAGGTTTGTATGTGTCTTACGTGACTGTCAGAGATAAAGATTATATCAAATAACAAACTAAATGTTCAACCAGCTTAGAATAAATTAATAAAAGTAACAAATATCAATTTATCAAAAAAAAACTTTATACGTACATGCATGAATTAATATATGCTGAAGGTGGTCAGTTTTCTTCCATCTCTACACTGAGAGCTGCAGAAGGCTGCACTGTGGTTGTTTTGATTAAATCTATTTAGATTTGCTGGTTCAAAGTGATTTCTTTCTCCTCGGTTGCTCTATAGCTGTGCTTATGAATTTAATATCTCGATTTACAGTACGTGATGCGAAGGCCTTGTAAAAGCATGCGGCAGTAATGGGCTCCAGATGTCTTCACAAAGGACTGCAACTCTCCAAGGACTCTCCTCTCCGCAATACGATCACAATCAGGTCACTCTGCTATTGGAAGACTTTGGGAGCGAGGGCCGGGCAGTGATGCAGTATATGAAAATGACCACTTCTGCTCGCAGATACGAGTGTATGTGGTGAGTTTTTTTTTAACATTTAAACAGCACACATTTATCAGTTCATGCATTCCCTTGGAATTGAACCTGTGATATTGGTGTTGCTTACACTGTGTTCTGTTTTTAATCAATACAACATGGCTTATATAGTTGCGTCATTTATTATGATGTATCCATTGCAAAAAGTCCAATAATAATTAAGGATTTACATACATACTTGCAATTTAATTACAGTGCTCCACATATATTAGCACACACCTCACAAATCTAT
This sequence comes from Danio kyathit, assembly GCA_903798195.1. NCBI lineage: Eukaryota > Metazoa > Chordata > Actinopteri > Cypriniformes > Danionidae > Danio > Danio kyathit. Next base: position 28,150,351 of record LR812526.1, read on the forward strand.
CTTTTTAAATTAATATTTTAATAGGAAGCTATACAATATTATATTTGTGCATATACATTAGATTAGTCAGTACTGAAGCCAAATCTGGAGCTTATTTAACAAACTAACTTACGAAACTGTCCCAAAACTAGTGCACCTACATTTATTTGTTATAGAAAAATATTATTATGTTTGGTGACTAAAATATTATTTTAATAAATATATCTGTTTAATCTGGTTAAATCTGGTTTGTTTAAATGCACCAAAATACATTGTCTATATTCACTGAGAAATGGATCAAAGTATTCATTTTTAAAATGGGGTGTACTCACTTTTGCCTATTTATATATATATATATATATATATATATATATATATATATATATATATATATATATATATATATATATATATATATATATATATATATATATATATATATATATATATGTATATATATATATATATATATATATATATATATATATATATATATATATATATATATATATATATATATATATATATATATATATATTTATATATATATATGTATGTGTATATATATATATATATATATATTTATATATATATGTATGTATGTATGTATGTATGTATATGTGTATGTAATTTTATTTTTTTTATATATATAATTATTTTATTTAAATTATACTGTTATTTTGAATTTCTGTTTGATAAAAATGACTTACTATCCTTTGGCTTAGTTCCTAATCTATCAGGTGTTGCCACAGAGGAATGAACCGCCAATTACTTCGGCATGTTTTATGCAGCAGATACCCTTCCAGCCGCATATAGCATAACTATTTTCAATAATATTAATATTACAAAATCATCATGTGAGAATTATTAGTCAAGGATCATGTGATACTGAAGACTAAAGTGCTGCTTACTGACAAATTAGCTTTGCATCACAGGAATGAAAAATATCTTAAAACAATAAAAGAGAGAAAAAAAATACAATTATTGTCTTGTTAAATGCATTTTATTTCTAAATGTAGTCTTGGTGTACATAAAAATAATTTGGGGGAAAAAAATCTTATTAAATGCTGTTATTTTCAACTTTTATTCTTAGAAAAAAAACCTGAAAAAATGTATTGTGATTTTACTCAATTGTTTGCATAATTTAAAAAAATAAAATGAAGGCCTCTAATATTTGAACTGTTTATACAACTCTTAAAATAATGCTCCTGGAACAATATACATACTACTTAAGAAACAAAGGGGATGTCTTTCAAAAAATTTGGATGCCTCTAATGAACCTCTGACTCTCTGAAGCCTCTTTATTATGATTTTTGTATTCTGTTTGTATGTTTATTAATTTATTTGTATTAATTTTGCTGCTATACTTGTGTCTACTGATATATTTGTCTTTATCCTTTTTTGTTTTTGTTTGTATGTTCATTAGAACCAATAAAAAATAAATAAATAAATAATTTGAATCATTTCATTAATATTAGCTTTGCATCAGAGGGATTTTTAAAAAAAAGTTAAATAGGGGAAAAAAGTTCAAATAATTCACATGTGTTTGCTCTTATACTGTATTTTTGATTGAATAAATGCAGCCTTGCAGATTTCTTTCAAAACCATTCTTACAAACTTTTGAACTCCCCGATTATCTGTATTGATTTGAGAAAAAGAAACACTGTAAGCGGAGCTGCAGAGTCTAACCGATTCACTGATGGCCATTTCATCAGTATCTCTTACCATTTGGCTTCCCGAATGTTTTTATCAGAGGTTTTGTCATTAAACTTTACAATAACAAATGAAAAGAAAGAATAATTCCCCTGTCATCAGCTCCCGAGTAATGCCTGGAGCAAAGATGACAACGCTCAGGAGCCAGAATCAAACTCTCAGAGCAGCCGGGGGTTGAATGAGCTTTTAAAGAGGAGGCCGGACTGAACTAAAGTCTCTGCTTTCATGCTTCAGTTACTGCTCTGCTGCTGACTGTAGGCTCACTTACTGTCACTCATCAGCACTGTTTCAGCTAAACTCTTTCCCATGTACGGAAACCCTGGAAAAGTCAACAGTATCAGCTGAACACTTGCAGTAAATGATAATTAGTGTTATGAAATACCAGTAGTTCACATTAAATTGTGTAAAATTTTGTTCCCCTTTAACCTGAAGATTAGCGTTTATGTAATCATAAGTATAAAAGGAGGGACCATATCAGTATAAAAAGCATGTGTTATTATAGCAGGCAGTTTATTACATCATCTCCAGCAGTTTTACCAATCACAGATTGTTCATTCATGTGGCGCATGACCAGAGTGCACGTGAATGGGGTAAAAACATTAACTAATGCTTAGGTACTAAAAACGTTCCCTTAATGTTCCCATTCGGTTAATATTTTGTTCTTAGAACACTGAATTTTTTTTTGTTTTTTTTAGACATTATTTTTTTATTGTAATAACTTTATTCAAAGCATTTTCATAACATTTCAGTCTATTATTCACTCATTCATATCCCTTCGGCTTAGTCCCTTTGTTCATCAGGGGTCACCACAGCGGAATGAACCGCCAACTTATCCAGCATATGGTTTACTCAGCGTATGCCCTTCCAGCTGCAACCCAGTTCACTGGGAAACATCCATACACACTCATTCACACACATACACTACGGCCAATTTAGTTTATTCAATTCACCTATACCACATGTCTTTGGACTGTGGGTAAAACTGGAGCACCCAGAGGAAACCCACGCAAACACGGGGAGAATATGCAAACTCCACACAGAAATGCCAACTGGGACTCGAATTAGTGACCTTCTTGCTGTGAGGCAACCACTGAGCCACCTATTATTGTCGCCCTCTATTATTCATTTAAAACATCAGTAGAACATTCCTTCGTCCACATTATGTTAATGTTCTAAGATTATTTCTCTAATGTTGTCTGGAAGTTATAAAAACGTTATTGTGGAAGGTTCTTAGTAATATTATAACAAAAAAATAATGGACATTTGAAGATTCTGTGTTTAAAATATTATTATTATTGAATATTGATAAATATATTGATAAAATATATTGATAAATATTATTGAACATTCTCAGAACATTTTTTTTAATTTTTTAGAATAATCATTCATTCATTCAAATTAAAAATTTTTAGAACATTCATTCATTCATTCACTTTCCTTCGGCATAGTCCCTTTATTCATCAGTGGCCGCCACAGCAGAATGAACCGCCAACTTATCCAGCATATGTTTTACGCGGCGGATGCCCTTTCAGCCAATAAACATGCATTAATTTGCATACATTTCTAGCACAAAAATCTGAATATTGGAAGTCAGGTTAAAAAATTTTGTTGATTATTTACACATCTCTTTTTATCACTCCATAATTAAAAAATACAGCCAGAAAAAATATTGTTGAAAACCTTATGTTTGAACAAATCCTTCAGTAATAACTATCAGAATGCAGATATGAAGAAAAAGGTGAACTTTTGGTTTATGTAATTGCTGCTGAAATGAAGATGCCTCAATGCAGAAGGATTTTTCTTTTAAGAAAATAGCTTTTTGTTTTGTATTTGGATTGACATTATGTGTTGTAACTCTATCCTACAGAGTGAAATTGATAAAGTGTGACAAAAGAAACACTTAAAAGTGTGTTGTGAATGTTTTCTTTACAAACAGCCTGAAAAAACACTTTAAGAAAAACCCAAAAGTTTAAATATCTGAAAATGGACAGATGTTTTTGCTTGCAGTGTCTTGCCCTAAACACTGTTTACTTTAAATTACACCTTTTAGCAGAAGACTAATTGTACTCCCCATTAACACAATTGAACACCTGGACATTTTTTGCTTCTGCAAATGATATTTTCATCACATAATTCCCCCCCCAGGCCGAGCAAATGCTTCCAAAAGCAAAAGTGAGTTACATCATTTGACTGGAAGCATTTAACATGTCCAAACTGCCACTCAAAATGAGTAATGGATCTCATAGCCTCGTCCATTTAGCATACATGCATGCAGAACCCAGAGACATGTCATATGAGTCAAAAGCCGGTTAATCAGAGCATTATGTGCACAAAGTGAATCATTTAGTATGTGCTTTTCTATTCCAGTGGTCTCGGTGCAATAATGAATGTTTCATATTTAGGGATTTGAGTTACATCTACACCAAAGTAGTAAAACGTGCATTGAGAATATGCCAAAAAAGGTGTTTAAATAGCACTGTTAATGGGTGAAGGCTGCGCCATCTGGTGGAGCATATAAGGAACATAAAAAAACAAAACGCAGACCAAAATGTATAACTTAAAATGATATATTAACATGTTACTCAAGATAAAATATAATTACATAACAATTACTGCACAAAGTTGTAGCATGATTTCCATACAGAGCAAGATGGACTTCCAGGGCTGTTATCATCTGTTCTTCTCATTAGAAATTGGTCTGCTTGGTCTCCTCATTTGCCTCCAGATCAGCTGCTAGGTTTTCATAAAATCCATGCTTTTCTGCTTTTTCTTCTATCTCACTTCTGCAAAGGGAGACAAATTAACTTAATGCTGTTTGTTTAAAGCCTCACATTTCACTGAGAATAGACTTTACAAGGGATAGTTCACCCAAAAATTAAAATTCTTTTACACCCTTCACTTGTTCAAAACCTATGCAGAAGAAGATATGTTGAAAAATGCTCGTAGCTGGCACCCAATAACTTCCATAATTATTTTCCTACACTGTAAAAAATATCGAGTTCCACAAAATTCCTGTATGCTGTCCCAACACAAATCGATTAAGTTAACTTAATTGTTTTTACAATTTGTTTTACAAATTTAGGTGGATTGAACATGAAACAATTAAGTTGTCCCAAAACAAACCCAAGAATTGTGTTGATTCAGCTCATTTAAAATAAATAGTTTGAACAAGCAGCAAAAATCATTAATTTGAGTGTACAATGGAACTTGATGGGTGTCAGCAATGAGCATTTTTCAAAATGTCTTCTTTTGTTTTCAACTGAAGAAAGATGTTCATAACCACACAAGGAAGAATAAATGGGGAAGTAATTTCCATTTTTGTTTGAACTATCTTTTAATAATTAATAAAAAATACTACCTATAACTGAATGTACTCTAACTGTAAATTGATCATTTTAAGTTTAATAATATTTGAATCAATCATGCACTCGAATGTATGCTTGAAGTAAAAGTTTGGCTATTTTAAAATCTAATTTATTCTTTTCATTTAATTCCATTAATTGTCATTAATGAATTTTCAGCATCATTATACTCCAGTCTTTAGTGTCACATGATCCTTTAGAAATCATTCTAATGTGATTTGCTGCTCATTTCTTATCATTATCAGTATTAAAACCTTGTTTAAACATGATAATGTAGTGTTAAATATCAATAATCTTTTATCATAAAATTAAATGAACACACTAAATAATTCTTTTTAATTGAAATCTTAATGGACACTTTTTTTTTTTTTTGTAAAATACTGTAGTCTATACACTGGAAAAACGTATTCTAATAATAATATTGCTGTTTGTTTGAATTACTTATTTACAATGAGCTGAAACAACACAATTGTTGAGTTTTTTTTTTTTTTTTTTGGCGGGACAACTTAATTGTTTTATGTTCAATCCACTTAATTAGTAAAAACTAATAAGTTTATTAAATCCCTTCATGTTGTCCCAACACAAATCGATTGTGTGGAACCCAGCATTACAGTAAAACTGTATTGTTAATGTCTATACTGTGCAGTTTGAACTTAATTAGTATTTCCTGATAATGACTTTAGGTGTGTTTCTTGGCTGATCTCGTCTGGCCTTGACAGTATCTTCACGTGTACAGTCATAAAATGGCAGTAATCATTTCAAAAACCATAAACACTTCATCAGCATCATGTTGTAAAATACTTATCAAATTATTAGGAATTGCCACAAATATTAACACTATCTCAAACTACTAAAAATATGATTAAAGCATTTCCATTTAAATGATACTGCACCGACAATTATTATCAAACCAAAATTCAGATATTATCTGTGTAGCTTTTAATGATGACTTCATGTACAGTAAATAATAAAAAAAAAAGATTTTAATTCAGTACTCACTTGTCTTTCTTGAAAAAGAGTCTTTGGATGATGAGGGCGACAAAGACTATAAAGAGAAACCCAACAACGGCTGCCAGTCCCACCAGCCACGGCTGTAATGTGACTTTTCCTGTGTCTGATGTTGCCCGTTGGCCACCTGAGTTACAGTTTAATGCATAAGGTTTTACTAAAAAAACTTAACACATATGCAACTTATATATATATATATATATATATATATATATATATATATATATATATATATATATATATATATATATATATATATATATATATATATATATATATATATATATATATATATATATATATATATATATATATATTATACACACATCTTCTCTATATATAACATATCAAATGACTCACACAGAAATGTTATATATGGCAATATATGCAAATTGCATATGGCATACAAGTTCATGTTTGCACTCCACATATATAAAACTGTATGTCTTGTATGAACATATCTGCATCACATACAGTAAAGTCAGAATTATTAGCCCCCCTTTAATATTTTTTTTCTTTTTTTAAATATTTCCCAAATTATGTTTAACAGAGCAAGGAATTTTTCACAGTATGTGTGATACTATTTTTTCTTCTGGAGAAAGTTTTATGTGTTTTATTCCAGCTAGAATAAAAGCAGTTTTTAATTTTTTAAAAAACATTTTAAGGTCAAAATTATTAGCCCCTTTAGGCTATATATTTTTCTGATAGTCTACAGAACAAACCATCTTTATACAATAACTTGCCTAATTACCCTATCCTGCCTAGTTAACCTAATTAAGTTAAGCCTTTAAATGTAACTTTAAGCTTGAAAAATATCTAGTAAAATATTATTTACTGTCATCATGGCAAAGATAAGTTATTAGTTATTAGAAATGAGTTATTAAAACTATTATGTTTAGAAATGTGTTGAAACAATCTTCTCTCCGTTAAACAGATATTGGGGGGAAAAAATAAACGGGGGGGCTATTAATTCAGGGGGTCTAATAATTCTGAGTTTAACTGTACAGTATATTTCAAAATAGTGCAAAATTATTTGAATTTAACCCATTAGAATTACACGCATGTATATATGTATATGTATACATGTTCAAATATATTACCTATAATTTAAAATCTAAAGGTATAGTTCACAAAAATTTAAGATCTGTCATCATTTTATCACCCTTTACTTTTTCAAACCTGTCTGAGTTTCTTTATTCTGTCGAACACAAAATATTATATTTCGAAGAAAGCTGAAAACCTGTAACCATTGACTTTCATAGTATTTGTTTTTTCTACTATGAATGTAAATGGTTACTGTTTTCTAACTTGCTTCAAAATATTATCTTTTATATTATCATCAGAATAGAGAAACGCAAAGGTTTGTAAGTTATTGAGGATGAGTAAATGGTCTGTAAATGTAAATTTTTTTTTGTGTGATCTATCACTTTAAGAAGTTAAAACTTTACTGAGCAAAATCACAATAAACCTCAGTGCACAGGAAAATCAGACGCGGATGCTACGTGCAAAAAGAAACAAATTACTTAGAAATGTTTAAATGTACTCACCAGCTTGAGCGTGACAAACGCAGAAAGAGAGTATTATGAAGGCAGCGATATTCTTTAGATGAAACATGGTGAATTTACAGTGCAGTCACACTGCCGTCTTCCTCTGTCGTCTGTAAATATGTGAAGGGTTTTATTGTGTCCAAAGTGCAAAATCCAATAAAGAGAGCACAGACCGCAGCATGTAACTCACAGAGTAAGTGTGAATGATTATACTTAGATAATGATGTTATGTGCTGTAATGACAAAAAAAGACTCTCCAGAAGAACAGAAGGGCATGCCAGTCTAAAGTGCTGAATAAAATATTAGAAAAAAACTTTACTCTGAGTGAAATAATTGTTACTTTTAGTCTGTGTCTTTGTTTTAAAGTGCTCACTTAAATGTTTACAAAAATGACAGTTGTTTTTTTTCTGGTGAAAAAAATATCAAGGACTCATGCTGCACTAGGCACATGAATGTTTTGTCCAATCAGATTGTCTCTACAGTGATAAATCTCCACCCCCTGATATCACATGCTGCGCACTAGCAAATTGTCTTCAATCTGTCCTCCATTTTAAATATCCCAACTTTATTTTTCAAATGAAAAAAAAAACGTTGTTTCAAGAAAAAAATCTTCATGAGAAGTGTCTTTTAGAAGAAAAGAAAGAAAATCAGTTTGTTAATTATGAGTAGTTGACACAATGAAAAAGAAGTCTTTCATGCTAGCTCTCGCTAACATCAATCTGAATGGAGGATGCAGCAGAAGGCTGGGGTTTGTCTGAAATAACCCAGATGGCTGGCAGGTCTTCAGTGCCCTCCATGAGCTGTAGAATATCCTTGTCTGTGTCCATGTCCTCCAACTCAGGCATCGCCTCTGGTGTCCAGTCTGCCCTGAACTTCTCTCGCCTTTCCCAGGGAAACTCCTGCTCCTCCACAGGTTGCTCTCCAAACAGGTAATCTACAATATTGAAAGAGCACTTGGTCAAATGTTGGCTTGAATTGAGGTTTTGGGGTCATTTATTGACTGCTGACAGTAATTTGTGACCCTGAACTACAAAATCTGTTTTAAATTAAACCAGTGGTTTTTTTTGGATATGGGTCAAAATGATAGATTTTTCTTTGATGCCAAAAATAGTTCAAACATTAATGTAATGTAATGTGTATTTATATAGCGCATTTATTGTGTATGGCCATACACCCAAAGCGCTTCACAATCATGAGGGGGGGGGGTCTCTCCACACTACCACCAGTGTGTAGCATCCACTTGGATGATGCGACGGCAGCCACAGGACAACGGCGCCAGTGCGCTCACCACACACCAGCTATTGGTGGAGTGAAGAGACAGTGATCACCAATTTGGTGGATGGGGATGATTAGGAGGCCACGCTCGGTAAGTTCCGATTGAGGGACTTTGGCCAGGACACCGGGGTTACACCCCTACTCTTTACGAGAAGTGCCATGGGATTTTTAATGACCACAGAGAGTCAGGACCTCGGTTTAACGTCTCATCCGAAAGACGGCGCCCACTGACAGTGTAGTGTCCCCTTCACTTTTACTGATCTATTAAGTAAAGATCATGTTCCATAGAGATATTTTGTACATTTCTCAGGCTACTGTAAATATATATGCTGTAAAGAAAAATATATGCTTTGTAAAGGTTTTTGAGTTTAAGTTTTAGTAAATTTGATATTACTGGAGCTTTTGGCGTTGCCGCCGTTTCATATATATTTGAGAACTTCTTGTTTGGTTGAGCACCCAGTTGAGATTGATGTGAATGCTTTTGTAAAATTATTTATATTATAAATATAAATATATTTGACTGTTTTTGTAGGTGGGGAGACATCCCTTATCTTGGTTACTAGCTTTACATGAAACTAAATGAGATTGGGTTGTTTTTAATTAAATTAGTGATGTAATGTGATTGACTGTGGAATATGAGGGTGGAGTGAGAATTGTTTTACACACTGAAGTAGGCATTGAGCCGAAATGTTTGTGTTTTATATCTCAGAAGAATGTGAAATAAAGTAATATAAAGTAATTATTTAACGAGTGTGGATCCTGACCTTTTGAATTATACTGTGAATATATCAACATTTAATTTTTGACCGTTTGCTAAAAAATTTAAAGGGTATTTATCTCAATATTGTAAAAAAATTTTTACCTATATGTTACAGATTTTCAAATAATTGTATCTCAGAAAGATATTGTACTATTTATGTTTTATTTGTTCAGCTTTGAGTTGATTTTATATATCACAATTTTAAAAAACTGAGACTTATGACTGGTTTTGTGGTCCAGGATCACATTTTTTTTAATATTATAATATAACTGAGGGTGACACGGTGGTTCAGTGGTTAGCACTGTCGCCTCACAGCAAGAAGGTCGCTGGTTTGACTCCCTGTTGCACCTATTGGCATTTCTGTGTGGAGTTTGCATGTTCTCATGCTCACGTGGGTTTTCTCCGTGTGCTCCGGTTTCCCCCACAGTTCAAAGACATGCGCTGTAAGTGAATTGGATGAACTAAAATTGGCCATAGTGAATGTGTGTATGGGTGTTTCCCAGTTCTGGGTTGCAGCTGGAAGGGCATCCGCTGTGTAAAACATATGCTGGATGAGTTGGCAGATCATTCAGCTGTGGCGACCCCTGATAAATATGGGACTAAGCTGGAGGAAAATGAATGAATGAATATAATTGAGGAGAATAATGACACCTTAATGTAACCAAGCAGAAGCTACTCCTATCATTTATGAGTAAAATAAGGTATAACATAAACAGCACAACACACTAAATGTTCTACCAACTTATTAGAAACATTTATAAAGATATACATTATGCACTGTAATGTTTTAAAGACAAAAGATAGACTCTCGTGTACTGTAAACATTATGACACTTTATAACAGCAATTTGTTTTTGTTTTTTTTGTAGTTTTAAATAATTGTACATACATTATTCTAATTTAATAACTTCACTATTAGTCTGCTGTGGCCTTACATACTGTAGGACATGCAAAGCTACTTCCTTTGTTTTCAAACTGTACATCTTATCAGGCATTCACTGGAAATCAATCTCATGGCTATAAGTGCTGTAGTGCAGTTTGGGCTTCACGAGGATAATCTCAAGCTGTTGTTCAGCTGGTCTCGAAAACCAGCCAAAAGCTTGGAGAACTACTCTGACCAGCAAATCATCTTAGACTGCTTTATGTTTTTGGCAAAGAAGTCAAGTGTTCTCTAGTAAAAAAGGGATTTATTTTGAACACCGTTTATAGAATATAAGCCAGCAAATGTGCAAAGAGGATTTGCAGGTCTTTAAGTTGAAAGAGACTGTAAATGTTTCTTGTCCTGTACCTGCCAGATCATGGATGAGGTCTATAATGAGGTGTTTGATCATGGCGAACAGGGTGACGACGGTCACACTCACAGCCAGCAGCAGATATATCACATGCTTGGGTGGAAGAAACGTATCATTTTCTTTGGGTTTGTAGTCCTGGAAAAAGTCCTCATCCAGATTATTGCTGTTTTCGTCTAAATCCATAAGTAGCGTCGTTTAGTCCTCTGCGTCATAAATCTGATCGACAGCTTGTTCAATTTCATTCATTTCCTGTCGATCTGGACAAAAATAATTAGCAAACATGATTTATTATTTATTGACTTGAAGCATCATTGTAGGTTAAAGACATTTCTTATTCAATAATACTGTTACAAAACAATGTCAATACAGTTTAAATGGATAGTTCACCCAAAAATGAATTTACCTCATTATATACTCTCCATCATGTGGTTTTAAACCTTTAGGAGTTTCTTTCTTCTGTTGAATAAAAAAAAAGATATTTTAAAGAATGTTGTTTGCTGGGACCTTTCTTCAAAGTATCTTCTTTTGTACAGTTTGAAAGTGAGTTGCTTTGGATGTGTGCATCTCTGTAAGACCACAGCAAACTAATAGCTAAGTAATTAAATGAAAAGAAATATGAAATTATAACTTAGAAAACAGAAATAGTACAGGATATTCTTAAAAAAGATGCTCTAATAATCTATTTTATTTACGATTTTTATGTATCTACATTCATGTTAGTGTTATGCTGATGTTAGCACTTTGTTAAATGTTAAAAACAAATGATGGCAGAATTTTTATTTTGGGGTGAATGATCTCCAGGAATTTAAAATACAAGAATGTAATTTAAATATATAAAGGACAAATTGCATGATTTTATTATAAAATTTATGATCATTTCTATAATATATTAATGTTTTTAAGAGTTATGCTCTGCAAGGCTGCATTTAATTTGATAATATATTGCAGTTAAATTAATAATATTGTAAATTATCACAATTGAAATTAACACTTTTGTATTTTTAATATAAGTGTTTTATTTTTTAGATGAAAAAATCATCAGTGTCACATGATTCTTCAGAAATCAGTTTAACCATTTGGAAGTCTTTACTGACACTTTTGACCAAATTACTGGATTCTTGAAAATATTGTAATTATTAATATTATTTAAATTTATAAATACACAAAATTCCACCTACCTTTTATCTGAACAAAACATTCAAAACTTTAGCAAAAGTTGAAGTTAATCCAATGTTCTAATTTTTAAACACACTTAAAGTAAATGTTTTAAAAGCATAACTTTGCATTAACTTTGGTGTGTTTAAAGATTACAACAATTCCTTAACTTCAACTATGGCTTAAGTTTTGAATCTGTTGTTCAGATAATGAAAGGTAGGTGGAATTTCGTGAATTATGAATTAAAATAATAATAGTAAGTGAAAATCAAATGTCCAAGTAGACACTGTACATCAGTAATGTTCATTGTTATTTCTGTAATGGAAGCTTCATAATAAAGTATGGAATTGTAAGAAAAAAAGATTTAATATTGTTAATGTGAAAAAAAAATTATCAGGTTAAATTAAATAGGCTGAATATAATATTTTTATACTTTTAATATATATTAATATATTTATACTTAAATTTTAAAGGAGTTTTTAAAATGATCAAACATTGAAATTTTAAGTTTTCAACAACAACAAGAACAAAAATGTTCAAAATGTAAAGATCTTAACCCGAGCTCTTTATGTTAATGTACACTTATCTTCTCTTAGTTAAGGTTCGGATGGGACTAATGATTTAAGGGAGGATTAGATACTGTATATCTGAGCATCAGTATCAGTAGCCGTGTTTATGGTCCGATAATAAGTTGTGTACATACCTGTGAAACCCTTTTCCTCATTTTCTTGCTCCCAGCTTTGCTCCCGCTCTGATGCAGAAATGTTCCTAGCCGTCCTCCTCCTTGTTGCATATCCACAAAATCTCAATAAAGGATGTCAGAGAGTGATAGTTTCTCTGAATGATGGTTTTTCTTTAGTAACAGTGTCAGGAATTCCCTCTGACCTCAAGAACTTTAACAGCATACGACAACCCAGCTAATGTGCTTAGTGTCGTAAGGAGAAGCCTTGAGCCTGGATTTAGACTTTTTTTTCAATACAACACCTGTTGATATATTTAACATACTGTACAGTTGAACGAATGACGTCAATGAAAACACAGTCTGGTGCAGAAAATGAATTCCATTGTCAGGGGAAAAATATCTTCAGACCATTTTCATTTCTAAAGTTAAAACAACATTGTGTTGTCTAAATAATAACTTTTTTAATATAGCAATACAGTTATATGTCATATACCCATTTTTTTCTGTAAATCTACTAAATTTCAAATAAAAATTTTGCATTTAAGGGAGACATAGTGGCTCAGTGGTTAGCACTGTTGCCTCACAGCAAGAAGTTTGCTGGTTCGAGTGCCGGCTGGGTCAGTTGACATTTCTATGTGGAGTTTGCATGTTCTCTCTGTGTTCGTGAATTGAATTAACTAAAATCGCCATAGTGAATGTGTGTGAATGGATGTTTCCCAGTACTGGGTTGAGGCTGGAGAGGCATCCGCTGTGTAAAACATATGCTGGATAAGTTAGCGGTTCATTCCGCTGTGGTGACGTGATAAATGACTAAATAAATGAATGAATAAAGGGACTAAGCCGAAGCCGAATGCATGAATGAATGTTGCATTTAAAGCATTTTTCTTTCACAAAATGACACAATTTTTTGAGATTTTATGATGTTTTCAGACATGTTTAAATGCATTTTTGACCACAAAATACCAATGTTTTCCCTTAGAAAAGCCAGGAAATCAATTCTTTGTAGAATAATCTTTATTTTCAATCACCACAAATGTTCTGACCGATTGTTTTCTTAAAAATGTAATGAAGCTCAAACTTTTATTTGAAATTTGGAGGAAATGTTGTTGGACTTAAAAATAAGTAATTAATAAAATAAATATCAACATTTTACTCAATCTCATACCTAATAAACCCAGTAAATCAAGAGCAATATTAATGGAGTCTAAATATAACATTTGATTTTTTAAAGAATTCTGAAATTGAATATTATTCAAATCTTCAGTCAGTCAGCTTGACTTTATTACACCAGCCAAAGTGTTTGCGTGTTAGCTCAGGTAGCAGCATCTTCTTAATGAAACAACTGGATGAAACCGTAATCCCACACAAACAGTGTGTCAAATAAGGTCTGCGCATTCACTGGAGAACAGAAAGTACATCCTCAGTGGCGAAAAACAGATACAGCTCCCTCTGGCTGCGCCGAACACCCTGCCTGAACTAGCGCACGCTAATCATGCTAATCCGGATCAGAGAGTAGGTTATAGGGGGACAAATGCCATGTAAACAGTACCAATACTCTCTATTATATTCATTTATTATTGTTGAGGGAATTAGGCATGTGTAAGAAAGCAAAACAGATAGATATTCACAAAACTTGGGCAGCTACTTTGCCAAATACAGTTAGAAAACATACAAAATTACAAACACATTTTGCTACAGATTTACAACATATTATAAGCTTGGTGGTTTCGGTGCTGCTTGTTTTGATGGAAATGATTGCAGCCATGATTGATTTAAAGACTGAAATAAAGAGTTAGAGATTGACTAATGGATGAAAGATGAGGGATCGTAATTCAGTGACATCATGTTTATACAGTAGATATAAATGGCAGTCAAATATCAGTCTGTTCCTTTTTTGTTACATTTTCACTCCTTCGTCCTGCTTCCAAAGATTGGTTTTCCTCTTCTTTATCATCATCATCATCATCATCATCATCATCATCATCATCTTCTTTTTCTTCATGGTCAGGATCTTAGTCTGTGTGGAAAAGCAAACGTATGTCCTGAAATGTAGATATAGATTTGATAAAAGCAGAGTTCATTATAGTGTGCTAAAGGCCTGTGAAGTAGCCTGATATGATTGTGTTAATCCCACTCTTAATCCTTTGGCTGACATCGCGCTGACTCTGATATTCCACAGCAGCTGTCTTTCATGAAGGTGAAAGCTGTAATCAAGGGTTAGCTATACTGTAATCCAGCTAATCCTGTCTGAGATGTGCTCTCAAGAGGCACTCTGGGCACTTTAGAAATGCCTTTTCATAGCAGTTATAATTTACATTGATACAAAAATAACGGATCTTTGTTGGTTCCATAAAGAACTTTTAACATCTGTGGAGACTTTGCATTATACAAATGGTTAAAGTGGAAAAACTTCATACTAAGAAATATGTGGTTCTCCTAGGAACGGTTATTTTGGGAACCAAAAGGGTTCTTATGTGGCATCACTGCACTCTTTTGGAAATCTATTTTAAAGAGTCCACTGTGCCTTAATTATTCCAAGTAATGAACAATACTAGGTATAGTTAAGTTTGCTGTGAACACTGAAAAATACACATTTCAAAAAGAGGATTTTGAAGTGCTGCCATTGAAAAAACATTTCCTTTGGATTTAAAGGTTCTTTGTGGAGTTATTGATCCCTTCTTTTTTAATAAAGAATTGAAATCTTTATTTTTAATTGTGTGTTAGAATAGTTGTATAAAACAACATAACAAAACTCATAATTATTTTAATAATTTGCAACTTTCACTAACAAAAGAAATTAAACGAAGTAAATATTCATAATAACAATCAACACCATTTAAAATTCATTCTTTTAAAAATTAATATTATTTATTTATTATTTTGAATTTAAAATTCTGAATTTTTATTAATATTACTCCAGTTTTTAGTTTCGCATCCTTCAGAAATCATTTGAATATTTAGTAATAAGGTGACATTTCATATTATTAGCAATGTTAAAAGCAATGCTTTTTTGTGGAAACTTTTTTTTTTTTTTTTTTTTTTTTTTTTTTTTTTTTTTTTTAGATTTTTGATAAATTGTTTATATTCGAAAGATACATGAACTAACAATGAACAACTGTGTTTTCATTAACTAACATAAACAAATACTGTAATAAATAGTTTGTTAATAAATACATTAATCAACATGAACTAATAGAACTTTATTGTAAAGTGTTCCCCCTTTAATATAATCTTTAAAACTAATAAAATAAAATGAATTATACAAACTTTATCATAGTAATAGAGAATTACATTTGTATACCTTGTGGACATATTTAAATTACAGTCCAGAAATAAACAGGACACAACATGGTGCTGCAGGGCAGCTGATAATTGTGCTAAACTCTATACTCACTCAGACTGGGATTTCCTCAGGTTCAGGTGCATCCTTGAGCTTCTTGCAGAAAACCTGAGACAGAAGGAAGTTCCAATAGATGATGGTTAAACTGGTGTTGGCGGTCACAATGCCGATCAGTATAGGATGCATGTCTGGTTTTAGCGACGGTTCTGTTCTGTTCTTCCAGAGGCTGAAGCTGAACAAACTCTCTCTGAGTTTCTGAATGACTGACCCACTGACTGGACTGACGTGTTTGTTTGAGCCTGTGATCCAGACAGACCTGATCCTCTATGAGTCATATCTGATCTGATATTATTCATCTCCCTGTCACCTCTAACCGTCCTTCTGCATGTCTGCTGGTTTATGGATTCAGAAAAGCTGGATGTTTTACTCCAGGGGGATCAGGATAGGTTTATACATTCAAATAATGTTTGTATATGCTATAATGTTTTAGACTATTCAAAGGCTTTACAACAGGTTTATGAAATATATATTTCAATTAAATTAACACGTTGACCTTTGTGATGGCAAGCCGCACAGCAGCCACAATAGTTTGATTTATAATGAAAATACAAAAATTACAGTTACACTAGCTATCACATTCACTATTGTTAAAGGGTTTGGGGTCAGTAAAGATTGCGGTCTCACTTTATATTAATTGGCCTTAGAAACTTGCATAAAAATGGACTTATTGTGTTCATGTTGTTGCACAACCCTTATAGTGCGACTGATCTGGGATAGGGTTCAGGACAGGTTTGGAATGGTGGATTAAGGTGTAATGGATAGGTCAACAATGTAGTTATAGATGTAAACGCAGAAATTAATTACAGATGTAATTAGATGCTGATCATTTTGAAAAATATAAATGTAAAATAAATGTATGTACATATGTGCGTTGTACAAAATTATTCATTTAAATGTAAGTACATAGAAATTAAGGCCACTAAATATAAAGTGAAGCAAAGATTTTTACATATATTTGTTAAACAGGGATGGACTTAACTGATCAAAACTGTTCAATGTTGATGGCAAATGTAACAAATTTTACATGAAGCCCCAAATCATATTACATTGAATTGTGAACTGTAAAAAATTATTTGATCAATTAGTCATGACAGCATGTTTTTAGTTTATTGTAACTAATTAAACTAAGTTAAATATGTTCTTACTTTAATTTTATAAGTTTTGCAAGTAGTTTTAAGTCAGTTTAATATAATATAAGTTCAATGGACTCATAAGGTTAATTTGATTCAGGTTAAAGATTTAATGCAACCAGGATTTTTTTTTACAGTGTAAAAGCTTATGACAAACAAAAAATTTCAAAAACCTATTTTGCAAAATAGCGAGTACAGAGCTAAATAATATAAAATAATAATAATAATAAAATAATTGCATTTATTACATGTCAAACAATCAGACAACAGCAGCAAAAATGGAAAGATACTATATATATATATATATATATATATATATATATATATATATATATATATATATATATATATATATACACACACACTTTCATTTAATTCCTATTATTATCCTTTTTTTGTGCAAAAAAAAAAAAATATATATATATATATATAATATATAAATAATGGAAAACGTAATGCGTTACCTGGAAGTCAGTCCCTTTTGCAGTCAGATTTACAGGGCAAGATTTAATTTTTTTTCTTTGTTAAAATATTAATAATTCAAAAGAAACTGTAGCCTATCTGCTGGCTAAGCAGGGTTGTCTTTTTTGTCTTCATCCTCAGTCTTCTTATGAAAGGCTTCTGTCAGAATAAAAATCCAGTATGCGATGGTGATGGAGGTATTAATTGTGACAATACCAATCATGAAGGGATGAAGCATGTTTGCAAGTGTTGTGCCGTCTGCAGTGTTTGTCTGCTTTGTGTCACTTTTAAAGTCTTTTTGTGTGGTTTGGTCCTGCCTTTTCTTGAGGATGTGGCCTTCTCTCCTCCCACCAAGCTAAATATTAGCATAAAAAATGCTTTGCAGAACAAGTGTTTGGTCTCCCTCCATTCACACTAACATCAGTCAATTTGGAGAGCACATGTACTGTCATCTTCTTAAAGGGACAGTTCCCACTATAATGAACATTTCATCATTTACTCACACTTAAATGATCTTTAGCTGAACACACATCAAGATATTTTGAAGAATGTTGTGAAAAAGCAGACATTGACATCAATAGGATCAAAAAATACAACAGCTGTTTTGTTTAGTTTTTTCATCAGAATATTGTGTCAGCAGAAGAAACAAACAGGTTTGGAACAAGTGGAGGATGAGTAAATGATCAGATTTTTTCAGTGAAATATCCCTTTAAATGAAAATGTGCAATTACTTTTTTCTTATTTTGATTTTTAAATGAAAATATGTAGATACAAAAGCTGTCAGGGCAATAATACTTTCACAAATGTGTTTGTTTACATTGATTGTTATGCTAAATAGTAACGATCTCTTACGGATTAAAGAATTTGGTTTTTAATTTGCCATGTGCCTCTTTAAGCCGGACTCTTATTAAATGAGATAGACCGCTGTGTGGATTAGCTTGGTCAGAATGTAGTTTAAAAACCTCACACCAGCACTAGTGCTCTTAGCTGTGCTAATCACCTCTGCTCATGGGTGGAGGATTTACCTTTACTGAAGATAAGAGACTTAATTAGTGATATCACAAGATTTTATGATGCTTTAAGCCCAAAGTATAAAGCTATGCATTTGATAGCAGACATGAACACATGCTCAGAACGACAGATTCAATCTTGTTCAGTTGTCTCTGAATTTTCTCTCCAAAAGTAACGTGTAATATTGGAGTGATAATCACCTCACACAAATACTTAACACAGGCATCTGTTGATGTTTGCTGTGTCTTTTGTAGTTTGTTGTTTTTGTTACTCTTTTTTTCTGACTAAAACAACAACCCAGTTCGGTGTTGACACCTTGTGGACAAACTAAGCATTACAAAAACAATTCATAATTTACCCATGCATCTTTTTTGCTTCAATATAAAGCTTTTTACGCTACAAGCATTTTTAAATCAAAATTATCTATTGTTGCTAATCATTTATTTGATATTATTATTTATACTTGGATTTGAAAATAATTTTGAATTGTCAAATTAACATAGTAATATTTAAATTTAGATTTTAATATGTACATATAAATGTAGTTTATATCAAGCTTTTGAGCTGCTTGTGAACCTTCATTATTAAATCGGTTGACTGATTTTCACTGGTATTTAATACTTTCTTTAGGTGGCCTTTTAAAACTTTAGCTACATCAGCTGTTTATTTCTGTCTTGTAACTACATTTACCATATTTCTGATAATGATCTCTTAATTGTGTTGACTCTCTTGCGAATAAAACAATCCATATTTAATCACAAACACTGGGTTAAACCCCAAGTTAACAGAGAAATTTTGTCAAGCATACTGAACCACTTAATCTTAAACGGGTTGGATCTGTATGGTTTTTGTCAGCCCTAAACTTGCACTACAACCCAGAGTTTGCACTTGTTTTGAGCAACAGGCCTGTGAAATTTGCCTATTATGCACAGCACTATATGTACACGGCACATGTCTTCAAAAATTAAGCCAAAACATTTTGTTTGCCCTTGGTGGCTGGCTGCTTTATACATCAAAAATCCCTCCATCTCCATGTAAACAGAGGAGATATGAGCTTGATTTAAAAATCAATTAGAGATGCATCATCTACTTTTTTATAGTCTATGATAGGGCTGCACGATATTTAAAATTTTTTACATTGCAATATTTAGTTTGTCTGAGGCATATATTGAGATATAAATACAATTTCACCTCGTGACTTGAATAGCTCTTTTGGGGGTAAAAATATTGAATTTAGATTGACTGCGGTGATTTTGTAAGGCTGTGAATCAAGTCTAATAAACAAATTGCTATCAAGAATAATTATAGCAGAGCAAAGAAAAAAAAGGCAAATAAACAGTGCTTTATAGTTTTCCGGAGAGTTGAACAATATTCAGGTACAGAAATTGAACAATGATTTGTAAAATAACACTTTATAGTCTTCATTTTATGAATAATTCAGTAAAATTTATCCTCATTAAAAGTTACAAATGTTGTACTTTTTGTACCTGAATGCTTTATACTATATGCTTTATAAATATGCTTTTAAAGCATATGCGAATGATAAAGTTTCACTCTGCTTTGGTTATACGTCGCAGTGACTCCACAAATATCATCTATTCTCAATTGTTGTGCTGATCAACTATAATCCCGCGACATTGCATATCATGTGATGTGACTATTGCAGACACACACATTTCGATATTGATGCTGAAAAAATTTCAAGGGTTCACACTTAGCTGAAGATTAATAATAAAGCTTGTTTGGCATCCTGTCCTGAGCGAGAGCCCTGGGCTCCCTCCCGTTTGCAGGGCGAGAGGGGAGTTTAAGCTCAGGTAGATCTTGATGAACTCCACTCGGCTTATTTCTGGCTAACGACAGATATAGGATGGCTAAGGAGTGGTGTACTCTTGCTAAAAGCTTGGCTATGGTATCAATTTGGTATATTCAATTTAGCTAGGTTGCGTGTTTTATGGACTGTGGGAGGAACCCGGGGAAAACCCACGTGAGCACGGGGAGAACAAGCAATCTCTGCACAGAAATGTCAACTGGTTTAGTTGGGACTTTAACCGAACACATTTTTAATGTGAGGCAACAGTGCTAGTCACTGGGCCACCGTGTCACCCATCTGGAAAGGAGGGAGAGTAGGGGTGGGTAGAGCGGAGAACAATCAAAAGCACGTGAACCTCTCGAAATTAGTTTATAAATAAACTGCACATATTGTGCAGCCGTAGTCTATGATGAAAACTGAAATATACTTAAAGGCAGAATAAGACAGGTAAATATGTGGTCAAATAAATGCTTTTATTTTGCCTTCCAAATTAATTAAATATCCAAACAGCTTTCACTTGCATTTGAAATATGGATAGTCTGTGTGTTTTAGGAAATGTGTGTAAAAGTATTCAGTGAGCGCTCTGCAGTCTGAGCAGTCCGTCTGCGTACTGGAACTGTGAGCTGTTCTCATACTCCAGCATGTCTAGCGCGACCTCACAGCTCTCCTTCACCACCCGCTCCTGGTCTTTCCTATAGCGTTCCAGGATCTGGACACACGGCTCCTTCCCGATGGAGCCTAGTGCCTCCGCACACTCATGTCGGACCATGGCATTCTCATCTATCTTCTCCAAAGCTGCCTGCAGCTGAGGGATGCTGGCCTCATGCTGGATCTGACCCAACACATAGCCAATCTCATGGCGGAACAAGGCACTGCTGCACTGAAGACCTGCCACAATGATTTTGAAAAAAGATCAACACGTTTATTCAGCATTCAATAGATCAAAAGTGACAGTAAAAGCTTATGTTCAGGATTCTACTTTAAATCAACGCTGTTCTTGTTAATAGCAATTAGTAACTGAGCCTCAAATCAGCATATTAGAGATTTCTTAAAGTGAAGTTCAACTTCCTGAGGCTTTTTTGCTTTTCAGTATGTTGGTCTACTTCCAACTGAAACTGAAAATTGAGTAGGGGCGGATCATTCCTTTGTAGCTGTTATGATCACCAGTGATCTAGCGGCTGCATATCGCTGGAGAACTACACACACAGCACACTAAAGAACTGCAACTCCCAGCATGCACCTTGTACACACCAGTTCCTGTTTTCCACTGATTACATACACACAGCCGGAATATCATTATGGACTGATTACAGGAACTATTTACACAGAACGCGTTGCACACGCACTTCTAGGCCGAGTCTTGTTTATCTGTATTGTGAGCATTAAGACGGGTTTTCCCTTGTCTTGTCATGTTTAACCATTACTTTGTTCCTTTGCTTACGTTGTTTGCCGCCTGAACTCACCATTCACCTGTTTATGACCACACTCTGGATTTCTCTGCATGTACTTGTTTGTACCCGTTCCGACCATTGACCATAAGTTCTCTTTAATAAATCTGCATTTGAATCCTCACCTCCATTGTCCAGCATCCTCACATGACAGTAGCAAACTAACTGAAAGAGGGCGAGGTTAAGAATGTTGTATACGTCAAACTGACATCAATAGAGAAGGAATGAAACTCCAAAGAGTGAAGTAAATGGTCAGACCTTGATTGAAGATGGCCAAAACTAATTTTTTTTGTGGATTAACACCTTTACGCTGGCATCAGTCAGTCATCACTCTAAGGCTCGTACACACCGGGACACTTTTCGTTTGCGTTTATTGTCAGCATTTTTTTCCAGATTCAAACCCAAGCGATTTTCACAGTCGTCAAACAGAAGAGTATGCAAAATCACTCCTTGACGTTAGATGGCGCTACACAACTTTAAGCTTCTGACACCTGCTTGTAACACAGAAGAAGACAAAGTTGACACGCTTGTAGTTATAGTTGGTTCAAGTAGCAGCTCCAGCTCTAGCGATGAAGATATGATTATTGTTCAACAGTGCAATAAGCAGCTCCACGTTCATATCGCCTAGGGCATCTTCTTCAGTGTGCGCTTGCATTGACAGTTTTGCGCTTGAGCGCCTCCAAGTGCTGTTTACTGTAACTTCAGCAGCTCCGTGCACTTGAACAAAAGTGCCAATCTGATTGGTGGAAAAGGTTTTAACGTGGCGCGTCAAAACAAAAAAACGAGCATGAGGCGTTTTTTTTTTTTTTTAATTACGCTTTTGTGCCTGCTGTTTTGCGCGTTGGTGTGCACGATCACATTGGCGCCCTTTATTTAGTCACAAGGCGTTAAACATCGACGGAATACGCGAGCAAAAAACGTCTCGATGTGCACAGGACTTTACACTTGCAGCAGCCTGTTTTTTTGACTGGGACAAAAAAGAGAGAACATATTTCTCTCATCCAGGCCTCTCTTCACTGGCTCCCGGCCTATATATCTGAACTCTTAAGTTTGTATTCTCCCCAAAGACCCCTTAGATCCTCTGCTCAGCTCCTGCTAATTGTTCCTAAATCCTGCTTGCAAACAAAAGGAGACAGAGCTTTTTTTTGTCTATGCTCCAAAACTTTGGAACACATTACCTCTATAAATTAGAGCTTCATAAAGTGTTTTTTAAAAATCAGTGAAACCTACCTCTTCTCTGGCCTACTGATTTAGGGCTCATTGATTATAGAGATTTTTACATTTATTTTTGGTTTTTAAATTTTATGGTAGCATTTATTGTCCTGTCTCTTAAATTTATTATTGTTGCCATGTTTGTGAAGCACTTTGGACAACATTCATGTTGTTTTAAGGTGCTATATAAATAAAGTTGACCTTGACCTTTAGTATAAGCAAACAAAATAAACCTTGTAAATTTTGATTTAAGGATCATGTGATGCTGAAGACTGGAGTACTGATGTTGAAAATGCAGCTTTGTAATAACAGGAAAACATTTTGTAACCTAAGTGGAAAACTGTTATTTCTAATTGTGATATTAGTTCACTAATAAACTTTGTTTTTATGCATCTCGCAAATCTTTTCTCACCGTCTCCAAGAGCCAGTACAGCCTCTTCAGTTCCAAGATTCCTCAGA
Source organism: Danio kyathit (assembly GCA_903798195.1). Taxonomy (NCBI): domain Eukaryota; kingdom Metazoa; phylum Chordata; class Actinopteri; order Cypriniformes; family Danionidae; genus Danio; species Danio kyathit. Next base: position 28,174,055 of record LR812526.1, read on the forward strand.
GCAAACATGGCTCTGTAGCGGTCAAACAGTGGCAGGCTTTCATCTAAGAGCTCTGTTCTCAGCTCTGGGACACTTTTTCTTTGGGCAGGAGGAGCGGGGTCCACAGAGCAGTAGGGGTTTTCATCTGTCCCATCTGTTGTCTGCTCCCCACCATTCATGAGCCACTCCAGCCTCCGGACCGCCAGCTGACAAGTTTCTGCCACCTTTAAAATAAAGAGAGTTGTTATAAAACATGTAATGTGTAGGAATTGAATAATCAATATCTTTTCATGGAAAACAAAATTGTGATATAGACACGATTACGACAATACTCTCATTAAGAATCTACCATGTAAACCGTTGATTACTCCTACTTTATATATGGCATTATTGAAATGCAGTATAGACATATGCAAAGACTTTTCACCACATTGTGTGACAGGATTTTAACCGTTTGACGGAAAACAAAAGGCTTTGCTTTGAGCAAGAATTTGTATTCACCAGTCTTCACAAACAGCATGACAAATACTTTACTGCACTGCTTTTTCAACTTAAAAAATTAAACACCTAAAATTGAGGAAAAAATGTGAACTTCTGAAAGGAAATAAGGATGTGTGCCAGTAATCAATCTATGTACCTTAAAATGTCAAATGAGAACATGAAAGAAATAATTTAAAAGCAACTCAAGTAAACATCTTATGGCCTGTTTCCACTGAGTGGTATGGTACAGTTATGGCCATTTCCACTGTCAAAACGTGCCAAAAAGCGAACCATACCGTACTACTTTTTAGGTGCCTAGCACAACAAAAGGGTACCAAAAGGCAGAGCCAGAAGCGCAGCTGAACGCTGTTGGTTTGCAGAGATACGTCAATAGCTTGTGCACAAGCCAGGAGAATGAAAACAAAGGAAGCGCCATTTTTAAATCCACAGCCGTGACATTACACCGTAGTAATATATACATATAATAATGAGCTATGGTCGACCTGAGTGATGAACAGCCACAAAGCCAAGAAGAAGAGCAGAATCTACCCTGTGCCCTGTTGTTGTTCACAAGGCCATCTAAAGCGTGAGTGGTTTCACTTTCTATAGAGAGGACATGTGCACGTCTATATATGAAATAGCCAACTTCTCATATGAAATGTGAACGACCCGTACAGCTTTACTTAGACATTTCCTCTAGCGAGAATGACGTCGACTGAAACTTTGTCATACACCACGCCCACCATTGGTATCCTTTTGGCAGTGGAAACGCAAGCCTGACAAAGGTGAGCCATACCGACCTGGACCGTAACACTCAGTGAAAACAGGACATTAATATTAATATCATCTCAATAAGAATAATTAAATAATTCCATTTCTGATGTCCATCTAAAAATACATATTGACTGATGAACAGATTTTACTGTACCTCAATAACTGGATCTTCTGCATGTTTCTTCAATAACTCTAAGACTTTGGGATTTCCAATGGCTCCCAAAGCTTCTCCTAGAATTTAAAACACAATTAATATGAGTTGAAGGAAAAAACAATGCAATAAGCAAGAAATGTCTCTTTGTAATCTGTACCTGCTTCATGTCTGACCATTGGCTCTTGGTTCGTGTCTTTCAGAACTGTCTCTAGGATAGGAATGGCGCTCTCATCTTGCATTTGGCCGAGGCAGTATGCCAGCTCATGCTTCAAAAGTGCAGATTCATCCACAAAAGCTTCACTGATCCACTTCACGGCCTCTGCTCCTCCGAGGTTGCGGAGAGTGAAAAGAGCTCTAAAGCGTGTTGTCAAGTCCTGCTTTGTGTTGACCAGGATGCTCCCCACCGCTGCAATATCCTTATCGTTCGCCATAAGGAAGGTTTGGTAAATGTCCTTATGTGCAGATTAAACTGAGAGCAGCGGACATGCGCAACCTGAATTTACAAGCAACAGCAAAATCAACTTGGTGATAAATGAAAAGTGTTGATCATATAATGATTCAGAGCCATGTGAGCTGACTACCTAGACAGCATTTTGCAATAAATCTGGAATAATATGTGCTTGGTCAACAATTTACCTGAACAAGAAAAGAAGTTACAGTGCTCAGCATAATTGAGTACACCCCATTTTGAAAATGAATATTTTGATGCACAAAACAAAACAGATATATTAAACAGATATATTTATTAAAACAATATTTTAGTCAACAAACATATTTAGAAATTAAAAGATAATACAATTAAATTCAAGCAAAAATATTGCAAAACAAAATTACAACCTACAAAATTTCAACTAAGTTTCGCTTCTCTTGATTCTTCTTCATTCAAATTAGTATTTTTATACAACATATAAATTTGGGTGTACTAGTTTTTGGACCGTTATCGTAAGTTATTTTGTTAGACAAGCTCCATATTTGGCTTCAGTACTTATTAATGTAATGTATATGCACAAATTTCATATTTTTAATAGGAAGCTATACAATATTATTTTAAAATATAGATTTGTGAGGGGTGGTCTCATATATGCTGAGCACTGTACTAGTTCACACTTAGTGGGCTTGGCTTGATAACAGAGCAATTGCACCAGAACTGTTTATCATTTGGATAAGTGTGAAAACGGTCATGCTCTGAAGACCAAGATATCAAAAACTACTGCAGCAAAACTTGTTTATTTAGGTTCAGTCTTAAACTTGGTGTGATAAATAATGCTAAACAAAAATAAAAGAACTAAACCTATATTATTTTTCTTTGGTTCAATTCGAAAGCGAACTGAGCTAGTGTGTAACATCTTATGTTTACTAACAAAATGCATAATTTTACCTCTAATAACTCTAATGAACTTTTTCATTTAGTAGGTTGTTTGCATCTAGAATAAACTGATACAAAGTGGTAAGTGAGGTAAAGTTGGTTTTATATTTGCACATTTATTCAGTGACAACTTGTAATATCAGGCCCATAGCCGGGGGGCTTCGGAAGACCCACCCCTCACTGACAAAGGTCCAGAATTTGTCCCATTCCTGAGCTCACTTGTCCTGTTTTGACTGCTATGCCATCATAAATAGTAAAAATAACCCATTTAAAAGGCTTTAAGACCAAGCGGAATCCTGGTGTGACTTCAGTTAATCAGTCTTGAGTTGACCAATGCAAACTATTATTTTTCAAGAGTCCAACATCCAGCTGTGCATGAAAACATCTGACATAAGCGAAGTCATCTTTTGCTACTGTATTGTTTGTAAATAGAGAAAACATTTGAAAAGTACTTTATTCTATAAATCTTAGACCTTATTCTTGAAAGAAAACATGACCAATAAAAAAGTGTGAAGCACAAAAAGCGGCCCATATTAAAATTGATTTAAATACTATTTTGGCGATTGTTATTTTCCAAGAATTTTTAAATTTACTTTTTTTTACAAGAGAGGCTAGAAAAATTGTGAAGCTTTAAATTATTATTATGATTTGCTTTTCTTTTTTTTATTCAAGTGGCCAAATTCTGACTGAGGAAAGTTGAGTGTGCTGGCCACTTTGTTATTTGCTAATTCAGCTAAAAATAATGCTTAAAATGTCACCTAATTTCAGAATTGAAATCTCATAATTAAAAAGAAAAATCAGGGGAATAACTGCAAAAAGGTCCACTTTTTGAGAAAAAAGAACAACCCATTTCAGCAGGCTGGCTACGGGCATGGATATGCTCCTATATTGTTTACCATGGTACTTTGAATATTAGGTCTGAAATCACATTTAAATATGACCTGACAACAACATTAGCACACTATTTATTTGAGTGTGAACAATGTTATGCTGTTGTTTGATAGTCATTGGTATAGAGGTAAAGTTGGTTTTATATTCGCACATTCGTTCAGTGACAGCTCCATACATTGTTTACCATGGTACTTTGAATATTCGGACTGAAATCACATGCAAGTATGACTTCAAAACAACATTGGCACTATTTAATTGACTGTGAACAATTCTGTACTTTAATGGTTGTTGGCTGCTAATATGATTTCACTATTTAGAATTTCTAATAAATACTTTTCTGAGATTATATTATTAATGAGAAAGACTGAATGTGCGAATATAAAACCAATTTTACCTCAATGTCATTGGTTGCTAACATCATTTCTCTGAACAGAATTTGCAAATAATATTTTTGTAAAAAAAATGTTTTATTAAGGAGAAAGTCTGAATGTGTACATTTAAAACCAACTTTACTTCAATAAAATACCATTATGTCCGATATTAGAGCTGGGTGTGCATTCAGTCATGCAAGCTTTACTCCAACTTAACAGTTCTCTCGCTCGTTCATTAAAATCGTAAACGAGGCAAGTTAAAAAACTACATTTTATTCTAGTGTCTATAATGCATTGATCATGGTCTTGACTCAGTAGAGAATTCAGTATTATTTTAAACGCAATCATTGTGTTCTAATTTAAAGGCCTGAGCACTGTAGCAGCAGCACACACGCGTTACTGTTTCACTGTCGGCTCAGTTTAAACGCGACAGGCAGCCGGAAGATGCTGGCTGAGTTTAAATTATCGCTCGTTACAGTCGCTGAACTGTACGTGTTATGAACTTACTATAAAATTGTTTTTTCAGTCATATGGTGCTCTCCATCAGTCAACTTCTCATGCCGTCCACTCAAGAAGAAACTGCTTCACTCGTGTTGTGTAATCCAGAAGTGAGAATTAGTGAAGCGCCACCTATTGGACTGGAGCGAAATTAAAACCGATCCAAACACTGATCAGTGGATCGCAACCTTTTTTTCTACAGAATATTGTCTAATAATTATATTAATAGTGACTATTAGTCAATGAAATAATATAATTGATTTCAGTTTACATTTAAACAGCCTTTTAGTCTAGATATATTAAAAATGATGATGTAAATAAAGTTTTCCTGTGTTGAGGCTGCCACATAGATAATGTTGTGTATTGAGACTCTCAGTACCTGACGTTACATTTGACCCCTTTTGATATGAAGAAAAAAGCACAGTAAACACAGTAGTAATTTAAAAAAAAATATTTTTAATTTTAAAAATTTAAAACATGCATTTTATTGTATTTTTATTTCCAAAAAAAAAAAAAAAAAACAAAGCACACAAAGTTTATGGTGTTTTCACACTTGGAAGATTTGGTTTTATTAAAATATACTTTGAGATTGCTTAATGCAGTTCCTTTCTATAAGTGTGCACCCAACAAGCAGACCAGACCAGAACCCCCGAAGAGAAGGGCCTCAGTCTGCTTATAAAACAAACTTGCATTTCTTTTCTCATATCATAGTCATGATGCTCATAGTTCAACATTGGCATCATAGACTTGTTTTGTTTTGATTTTCATCCTTTAGACATGTTAATAGAATTAAAAAATATCATTATGTCATAAGTATCTGTCATAAGCAGTCATAAGCAGTGTTGGGGAAAGATACTTTTGAAAGTAATGTGTTACAATATAACACATATTGTAACGCATTACTTTCAAAAGTATCTTTCCCAAGACACTTAGTTACTTTTTATGATAAGTAATGCGTAACGTTACTTTTTCTGACCTGGCTTAGGCTTGATCCCTTTCAGAACTTGCAGGGTTTTTAAATAGAAGAGCTCTGAAATAAACAACACACTGTATAACCTTCATTTACCTTTAAAAAACACATAAACCAATGTAGGATAATGTTATCTTCGGAGAAATTCCTGACCCCAGAGCTATACATGCCATATATACAGGTTAATAAAAGTTTAAAGCAATGCGCTTGCTACTTTTGTACTTTTTTGTCTAATTAAAAAGTAAAACCACTGTCCATTCAGACAATCCTCTTTTTCCTTTTCTTCCATGTGTTCAAAATAATGAGGATATTTCCATTGCAGAAATGTAAGACTCTGCCATCTTCATTTCTGTCTGTTCCCGCATTCTCTCATCGCGTGCGGGATTCAACGTAATTATGTTGATTTTAATTCAGTAATTTTTTTTAAAGTGAATTAACTGAACTAAAAACTTGCGTTACATCCGTTAAAAAGTAATTCAGATATTATTAGTTATGTAAGGCTCTGCCATCTTTATTTCTGTCTGTTCCTGCATTCTCTCATTGCGAGTGTCATTCAATGTGATTACGTTCATTTTAATTCAGCAATTTAATTTTTAAAAGCGAATTAACTAAACTAAAAACTACGTTTTCTAACTCGCATTACATTTTATTAAAAAGTAAAAAGTACTGCTTTACTCGTTACTTAGAAAAGTAATATTACATAATTCGTGTTACTTGTAATGCGTTTCCCCCAACACTAGTCATAAGTTTATTTCACAGTTAAATACATGTCATAGAAGCTATTATTTAATAATAATACCTTTTATTTTTAGGCACCTTTCAAAGCACTCAAGGACACCTTACAGCAGATCACAAGCACATCATGAAAATACAAGCAGTAAAAATATCAGCATAATATTAACCAGCAAATCATTAAAAGCTATCCTAAACAAAAACGCTTTTATCTGAGATTTAAAATTGGAAATAGAGTCCACCTGGCGAATGTGCAAAGGCAGGGAGTTCCATAACTTTGGTGCTGTACAACTAAAAGCCCTGCCACCAAATCGTCACCTTGGAATTATAAGGTTCTATCTGCTTTCTGAATGATTTTGAGATATTGAGCTTCCAAGTTTTTGCATTCCATAGCAAACAGTATGTGTGTAACATTTGATTTTTTTAAATAAAAAGTCATAAAATGGAAACATCTTATAAAACAACATCCCGTAATGTAAATAAGTTGTCAATTAATAGGAATATGTCAATAACTAAATTTTGACAAAAATGTCAGATAGAACCTTGTAATTCTAAGGTGACAAAATGACTTCATCCTATAGTTTGGGACAGATAAGAGTTCAGCAGAAGATGATCTCAGTGAGCGCGAAGGAGTGTACAAATGAAGAAGATCAGAAACATAGTGAGGGGCCAGGTTATGAAGAGCTTTGTATGTTAAGAGGAGGATTTTGTATGGTATACAATTTTGTATAAGTATGATGATGAACCAGAACAAAATGTATTATTTTCTTTGTTTAGAAACCAGAGAACTGAGATCTGATCTTAGCCTGATTTTATTGCAGGGGATTTGACATGATCTAGGATTGTTTGGTGTTTTGAAGCTCATCCTGGGGTTGTTGTCATGGCAACAGGTCTGTAAGCTCAAACATGTGTGGGAGAACAATTACTTTTGGTGAAAACAAGGTAAGATTGTAAAATTTCAACTTCAAGAAAAGGTGATACTGACAGTCAGTAGCTAGCGCTGCTATTTTCTGATTATCCTAATGAATTGGTGAAAATAATTAGTAAATAATTCATAATATGAGATGGTGATTTAAATACATGTTTAAATATAAATGTATAACATTCCTAATGCCATTTGAAAGTATTAAAATGCAGCTATAATGAGGCTAATAAAATGATACGTCTATACACCAGCTATGTTGTTCCAGCACTGTCCACTTGAGGAGGCTCCGGCACAGGCAGAACCGGGCTGCTTGTTGGAGACTGATCAAATGTTTGGCTCTGCTGCAGTTGCTCAAAATAACTGCAGACTACAGAACGCACAGCCTCAGCATTAGGATCATCTATATATACCGTAGACACATCTGTGGGCTGTGGACATTCATTCTGACTTAGTGCTTCGACCCACTCGTCTTTAAAAGGGCTGTCGTGAACACTACAGATATTGTGCAAGATACAGCAAGCTACAGCCATCTTGGACACCAAATCGACGTTGCTGTCATTTCTGTTGTGCAGACACTGCCAGCGTGCTTTGAGGCGTTGGAAAGCTTGCTCGATGACTTTAAGGCCGAGGTTGAGTTTGACGTTGAAGGTTTGCTGTTGTGGGGTTAGATTGGGTGATGAAGGATAACATTTTAGTAACCAATTCTGGAGGGAAAACCCCACATCCCCCAACAACAGAAACCCCAACGGGCGTCCCATGAGTTCTTTGGGCGGCTGAGAGCAAAAACCTCCCTGCTCTGCCATAGTCCACAGTTCTGAGCTCTGCAAGATGGTCATATCATCTGTGCTGCCTGTAAAACCAGAACACACGTCCCAGAAATTACCATGAGCGTTCACCACCCCTTGGAGAACCACAGAGTGCCACCCGCTCGGGTTCCAGCAGTCCTGGCTATCCGTGGCAGGGAGGTTAACAGGGATGTGAAGGGAATCGATGACGCCGATGCAATGAGGAAATCCCCACAGGCTACGAAACTGCTCCACATTGTCCTCTAGTTCATGTTCTGCTGGTAGCTGCATGTATATGGGTTTTAATAACAAAATAATGGCTTCACACACCTCCCGCACACACTGACACACAGCAGGGATTGGCACCCCAAAGAGTTCGCTTAAAAAACAGTACTCTGTGCTGGTGGACAAACGCATTAAGGCCATAGCTATGCATTTCTCCAGTGTTATGGTTTGTTCGGTTTGCTGTATGTACACTTGCTCCAGCTGGGGCTTGAGTTTCGTGCTCAGGAGGAGGAAGACTTCTCTTGTGACGTGGAACTTGTCAAGCCAGTCTTCCGGTCCAAACTCGGTCATCACCACTCTCTCCCACCAGTCTGGGTCTGAAGGGATTGGGACATGATTTGGCAAATCTTCTTCAGTCGGTGATGGGGACTGGATTATACGAAGAGGAAACAATAAATAACATCACATACATGCATTTATGAGGAGTTATTCTGTAAAACTTCAATGTATTTCATTAGCATTTTATTTTCTTCACATTCCTGAGCACAATAAAGTGTTACTTAAGTAGAGTAAAGTCTTAGAAATTAATGTAAACATCCACAGAAATGGGTTTACCGTTCTCGTGCTCAAGTAATTCTGGAAAAGATGCCTTCGATATCGGAGTCGTTTGTGAATTTCTGCTCGTCTTTCTAATATGTAGTTGTGGATTTCTTCCTTTCGGCGCCTAATTTTGGATGCAAGCAAGTATTTCATCTCTGCGGCATCTCTCGCCTCGTCCGTTTTCAAGTACGAACGTGGCATTTTATGTAAAGGTGTAAATACTTTACACAGTAAAACGGTTTATACGTGATTTAATAACGAGTGATTATAGTCAAAGAGGACAGCAGCATGATCATCACTCACATTACATTGCAACCGAGAACTAACTTACTTAGGAGCGCCACTTCCGGTTTTTCGTAGTCTTGACAAAATAAAAGTTTTGGTTTTAAAACAATGGTACATGTTTATTATTATCATCATTATTATTGTTAGTAGTAGTAGTATTTGTTCATTTGTTTCGACATATATTTAAATAATTTCTTCTCCTATATTGTGTTTTAATTATAACATTTACACCGGTATACGGTGGATTTTATTATTATAGATCAATGGTTGATATTGCTTCACTACTATTATGTACCAGTGTTCATTTACAAGGAAATAATTATAATATACTCTATATGATATATATACTCTATAAAAAAGTTTTAACATGACAGAGTACACGCCAGTCGTCATGAATTTCTTTATCATAGTGAGAGATTTTACATAATTTTTTTTACAAATATATTAAATCCAAACATATATAATCAATTTAATGTATTTTTTTCGTACAGAATAATGTACCAATCTTTGCAATTAAAAAAGAAATACGTCAACGTTTTTGTTTTGTTTCAAATTTCGTGACGTCACCGTTTAACTCAGTCCCATGATTCCTTGCGGAGCCATCGACAACAACAGCTTCGTCTTGCTAACAACATCGAAGCGGCGAATAAAACATTATTAATCACATATTTCCCATTTCACCATAAGATTTACAGTCGTCGGTTTTGCTTTGTTCGAGGTTGAGCCGATCAGATAAGAAATTCGCCGAATAGCGTTGTCAAGGTAGGTCCGATGACCGTGGGATCAAATTAGCCTTACTAGCTGCTCAGTAATCCATTGCAAAACACCAAGATAATTATAGCCAGGGCCTATAAAAGCTAAATATTTTGTTGTTTACTTAATGTATATACACTGTTTTGCTTCATTTGATATGGAAAGATACGGTTTTTCTGCGGTAAATGACACCAATGTTGATAATTAGCTTTGTTGACAAAGGAATCTCGTAAATCTGCATTCAGTGCTAAGAGTGAATGTGGGGCAGTTGCTTTTTGGCTTTACGTTTATCATTTGTGTTAAAGTCACCCAATAATAAAGAAGCATTTAACGTCCCCGTGTTGCAGTTAAATTATATATCGGCAGCTTTGCTGTCATTGTTGGTTTAGTCAACAAAGGATTGTATCAAAAGCGCATTGTCTCTTATTAAATCGTCGTGAAGTGGCAGCTGCAGCATATTCTTGTTTTGTGTAGCTATTGTTTGGAGGATGTCGATTGAGCAGCTGTTCACTAACACCTGCTTATGTGGCATTGAACAGATGGCATCTGCTGACGAGACTTACACCCTTCTGCATCGTTAACCAGCAAACAAATGAAGATACTTCAAGTGTAGACCTTTAACTATTCATGTGCATCATCGTGACCTCCTAAAAATGTATCTTACTCCTATATTCTAAAAAGGTGTTGTTTTCCCTGCAGTTCAGGCACCCCTGGATCTCCACTTTCCCAGATTTCAGAATAACATCCATGGATCAGGACTATGAGCGCCGGTTACTGCGGCAGATCAACGTCCAAAATGACAACACCAGCCCTATGGTTAGTCTGTCATCTGGAATACTGCAAACTTGAACTTGAATAAATTTGTTGAGCTAGATGTCTTTTGGTTACTCAAATATGTTAATTCTGTCATCATTTTTTTCTTTTGACCACAAAAGATATTTTATCAAATGAGCAATTCCATGCAAATATCAACCATGCCATGAAAAGAATTAAGTTTTCAACAAATGAATTTTTACAGTTCTGTAAAATACTCAAAAATGTTTCTGTCAGTGTTTTCAAGCAATTATATTTGATTTACCAAAGTAGTTTTACAAAAGTGGCAATTTCACATCTGTCACATCCGTACCGAAGAGATGGAACATCCATAACTAGGCCCACACGGAATCTGCACGCGCAGAATTCCGCAGATTTTCTGCAGATTTTCCGTAGATTTCCGCAGATTTTTAGCCCATCATTAATTCTGTTTATTTACTTAAAGTTAACTATTTACAGTTAATCTAATTGGATTTGCATTTTAAACATTAAATACAAGTTAAAAAGATGCTATTTTTTATTTAACATATTAAGGTTTCAGTTATGAGACTCCCAAATAATTCCGCAGAAATCCGCAGATTTTTATCAAAATCCTCCGCAGAAATAGCAAAAAACGTCCGCAGATTCCGTCTGGCCCTGTCCATAACCAAGCTTTTTCCTCATAAATGCAAAAAATGTTAAATAAAATCTATAATTTTTGTTCAATAGTGAGCCAACTCTTATTTTTTTGATTAGCATTGTTTCTTTTGGTTTGTGCAGTTTAATTCATGGAATTTCTACAAAGTATGTTATATACTGTAAACACACAATTCTTTGGTCACATTTATTTGAATTTTGAATTTATTTATTTATTGAATGGGATAGCCCCTTGAGATGAATCATCTCATTTTTCGAGGGGTCCCTAAAAAGTTCATAAATCAAACAGAATACAACACGTCATAATAAACGTACAACTAACAAAACAAACATTTATAACGCATGTTTTTTTCCTCATTTAAAATATCAAGTATGTTTACAGATTTATATTTTTCTGATCTCATAAATCTGTGGTTAGTTCTTTTGGGAAATATATACATACTTTTCAATGTAAAGTTAACAAAAACTTTCTCTGTGAATTTATATTTTACATTTTTAACTGCAAATGTCACATTCATAACCCTGGAATTGCTCAAATGCTGAAAATATGTAACTTTTGACTTCCATTGTTTTACTTGGGTAAAGTTGGTTTTATTTTTTAATATAATATTAGAAAACTAGTTTACAAATTCTAAATAGCGAAATCATACTAGCAGCCAAGGAATATCAAAGTACAACTTTGCTCTCAGTCAATTAAATAGTGCTAATGTTGTTTTGAAGTCATACTTGCATGTAATTTCAGACCGAATATTCAAAGCACCATGGTAAGCATGTCACAAGCTGTCACTGAATGAATGTGTGAATATAAAACCAATTTTACCTCAATCATTGTTTTTCCTACTATGGAATTCAATAGTTGCATGTTTTCAGCTTTTTTTAAATACATTTATTTTGTGTTTAACTGAAGCTCAATGGTTTGGAACCACTGGAAGCTGCTTAAATTAGGGCTGCGCGATAGGCAAAAATGCAATCTCCAGGGTATCTGCAGGGTCTTAAAAAGTCTTCAAATGTCTTAAATCTTAAAAAAGTTTAAGCCTTAAAAAAAAAAATCTTAAATCTACCGAAATATTGTGTTGTAGGTCTTAAATCTTTTTTTTAACAGTTCTTAATTTTCCTTTGTTCATGTATAGCTACTTAATCTGGCCATTGACATACAATCATACAACAATGTATGCTCATACAATCACCAACAATCCCAATCTCAATAAAACTTTTTAATTAAAAATAGCATTTTTAACTGTATTTGCCATGTTTTAATTACTTTCCTTAGAGTAACATTTGTTTAAAAGTTCTCCATTTATTTACTGCTGAGGATACTGACCTGACCTATATTTTATTATTAAATGTAAATCAATAATAAATTTTGTTATTATTGTATTATTAAATGTATTAAATTATAATCAGTTTTGACAGGGCAAGTGAAAATCTGTTCCATCTGGAATATTCGAAAACAATCCTCAGCATTTAGCCCTATATAAGTCTAAAATTTCATTCGTAATGGTCTTAAAAAATCTTACATTTAACTTGGTGAAACCTGCAGAAACCCTGAATCTCGATAATTTTCCATATTGAACGATAACAATATATATTTCTATATAAGTTGTTAATGCTTCCAGGTTTAGAAGGGTAACTTAAGCCACACAAATTAGAGGGTCCATTAAATGACATAACATAACATAGTTTCGGTGCCTGAAAATTTGGTGCATCTCTAATATCAGCGCACTTTTAGATTCCCATTGTTGCACATTTCTGCTATGTGATTGACTCTAAGATCAATATAGAGTAAATAAGTCCAGAGCTTATCATTGTTATTGACATAAATGTTATTGCGATTCAATATAATATCGTTTATCGGCCCAGTCCTAGCTAAAATAGTGTGTTAATTGCTTATCAGTAATACTATCAGTTTAAATGTATTCACCTATTTTCTGACCATTAAATTTATCTGATTACTTTTTTTGTACACAGAAAGCAAAAGATGTGATCTGTCACCTGACCCCGACCCCTGAGTCACCACTTTCATCGCCAAGCAAACATGGGGACAGATTTATACCGTCTCGAGCTGGAGCCAACTGGAGCATTAATTTCCACAGAATAAATGTAGGTGGAATATATGAAAATCTTAGCAGTTGTGCAAAAACATGTCTTAGAAAAGTGTCAAGTTCATGTTTTTTTCACCCACATTACAGGAGAATGAAAAGTCACCAAGCCAGAATAAGAAAACCAAAGATGCAACATCAGATAGTGGAAAAGGTGAGCCTGGAAAGTACCCTGTTGATTTCATCTTTCTTTATAAAACTGATCGCACATGACAGACGTCATTTTAGAAGATAAGTTTTCCTTTAGTCTTATCAGTTTATGAGAAATGTGCATAACATCAAAGACCATTATTATTGCTGTGCATTGTGTAATTTTACACAGATGTAGTTTTTTTTTTTTCTTATGATTTAAAAATATAAATTATTAGTTTAATGTTTTTGTTTCTTTTGTCTGATTTGGATATACAACTTTTGTTACAGTTAGGGTTCATACGGTCATGGAAAACCTGGAAAAGTCATGGAATTTTGATATGGCATTTTCCAGGCCTAGAAAGGTTTTGGAAAAACAGAAAAACCCACAAAGTTTTGGAAAAGTCAGAAAAAACAGATATCTGTATGCTTAAATATAGGTTAGTTGTCTTTAATTCTTTTCTGTCCTTGGCTAATCACATACTCTCACATTATTAGTACGGTGTAAGCATTATCTAATTCAATCCTCTGTGGCAAACCCAGATTAATAAAGGGTCTAACCCGAAAAGAAAATAAATGAATGAATGAATAAATATAAATAGAAACTAAATAGATTGTAGCGTGTTTTACGATATGCTGTAATGAATTTTAACATGTTTTGTTTTTTACCACACATATGTAGACATGAAGCATTAGGTCATGAAAATTTACTTGAAAGTCTTGGAAAAATCATGGAAAAGTCATGGAATTTTAGTTGTTAAAATGTTAAGAACCCTCTACAGTTTTTTTTGTGCAGTTATGTATTTGAGTAAAAAAGTACTGATACATTTTAATGAAAATGTTGTCATTTATAAAATAAAAATATGAAAAATGTGTTTTCAGACATTTTTAGATACATTTTTCAGAATTTTTTTTTTTTTTAAGAATTCATTATTTTGTGGAATACATGTCTTTGCCCACTGAAGTCCGACATTTTTGTATGCGTTTTTTTTCGTATTCATATGCGAAAGATTTGTCATGTAAACAAACCTTGCACACTAAGTTCGATGCGCATTAATTAATCCATTAAGAAAAAACACAAAACATTTTGGAGTCAGTTCAAGCAGTGATGCTTTGTTCTCCTGTCTTCTCCAAAGTAGAAAAAGAAAGGGAATAGGCCGGATATTGTGTTCATTCAATACTGCATAGAGAGAAAGGAGAGTTCAGCTCGTTGTCAAAGAGTTGCACTATGATTATGCCAAAATGCAAAGTTTATTTCAGCAAGTCAGTAAAATTTTAATAGATTGCTTGTGATACTTTACAAATTATATATGTAAATTAATCTTAAACAGAGACTGCCAGTACCTGTAACAGACCCATAGGCCTGCTGTATATGACAGAGTGTACAATTAACTTAAAACATGATGCTTGCTGTAAACTAGGCTGCATTACTTGAGCATTCGTTATGACATTGATCTGTTGTCCAGCTTGTTTCCTTTTTTAATATTAAGATTTTTCTTTAAAATCTGTAATAGGCTACTACTATTGACCCTAATCAGTGGTAAAATATCCAGCCTCTTTAGCAAAGCCTGATATTTTCCTGCAGGTTTGACGCAGACTAAACTAAACCGTCTGAGACCAGTTTTACTTAATAAACATTCCCTTTTCTGTTAATGACAATCCATACTGCGCTCATCAGTTTCACTTTCATTAATTTAGTCAACTACTTTGACCACAATGAGCCAGACTTTACAAACTATTCGCAGCACTGAAAGTATTCCCCTCTGCAGAATAAACTCTGTTGGAAGGATGAGAGAACAGAAACGCATAGTGAGAATAATTTTACGGAGCCGCGCACATCATGTCTGCACAGCATTCAGTGCGTGAATGAAGCACTTGATGCATCATTGAGACACAGCGCGCAGCCCTCCACTATCTGTTGACACTTTCTAAACTTTTTAAGCAGCACAAAGGGTAGAAATCAGTGCATTGAGGATCTGGCCCATGTATTATTGAGCCTTTTCTAATTTAAAGTTTCAGGTAGGTCTACTTTGTGTGTGAAGAGCAGGTAATAACCCTCTCTAGTGTTGCGAATGCGATCTGCTGATAACAGACACAGCGCAACATGATTTAGAAACCGCAATAAACTCCTTGTTGCAGGTCAAAATGAACCCATTTAATGCAAAACTAAATGCATTTCTCCACTGATTACTTATACAGTATGAACAAAAAGAAATAGTCTTGGAGAAAGTTTTGTGTTGTCATGAACAGGCAGGCAGTTGGAATTGTGAATGAATGAAGAATGATTGACAGGCGCAGCAGTGGAAGCGCTGAACTGAACATGAATTTAAGCACTTGAATATTCATCTGTGCTTCACATTAAACTATAAAATGGTCTCAGAGCATTTGGGATATAGTAGGCGTACATGACAACTTTCTAGTGCCTTATTATAGGCTTCCTTCATGGCTTTTGTTGGCTTATATATTACACAGAATATAGCGCACGTGCAAGATTAGATTTGGATTGGTACTAGCTGGCTGATATCTGATCCAAGTATTGGGATCGGTGAATCCCTACTACCAATAGAGCATCAACAAAAATAAAAATGCAATGAGAAATGGTCTCTGCTTTAAACAAACTGCATCTTTGATTGCTCGCATTCTCTTAATATACTCAACCGTTTTGTATCGGACTAATGTTGTAATTACCCTTGTTTGGCAGCGGACGGCTTGGCGTATTCTGCTCTCCTAAAGAATGAGTTGCTCGGAGCAGGCATTGAGAAGGTTCTGGATCCTCAAACAGAAGATAGAAGACTACAGCCCTCCACACCCGAGCGGAGAAGCCTCTTTAGCGTAAGCGTCTTTTCTTTATCCTGGGATTTGTTCATTTGAGTGCTTTTAACTCCAACAGTGGACTTTGTGTTTGCATATTCAGTATTCGCTCAGTGCCAAAAGATCCACGCCCGATGATAACAGTGTTTCGCCGTACTCCCTCTCCCCTGTTAGCAGCAAAAGGTAAGTTAAGTCTTATCTGGACAAAAAGAGGAAATGAATTGTATTAATCAATAGTTCTGAGTTGGCTGTTTTTACCAAACACTTTTTTCCCCAAATCTGATACGTGTTGGAATTTAGGTCAGTATAAACACCAAAAAATGTGTGACATTAATTTTTTTTTTTTTAATCTGAGCCATTTCCAAATGTGTGTTTGTTTTTTTTTAGATCAGATACATGTCTGTTATCTGGACATCTGATCTACATCTAAACGTTCATATCAGATTTTCTTTTATACTGTTATTTATTTCCTACCTTTGAATTATACAGATCTGTACAGTTTAACAGGATATGTCTTTCTCACTGTTAGGCCTGTCAGAAGTTTCTGAAATCAAAAACATCATGTCTATAAGCAATTATTTAGTAAAAACATTTGGAAGTGCCTGCAGGTCAGAGCTAATTCAGTCAGAGTTTACAGATAGTTATATAAAAATAACCACAGGGAACATTCTGTATGTTATATATGAGCAATTCCATGCAAATGTCAACCTTGCCATGAAAAAAAATTAGGTTTTCACCAAAACACAGAAACTGTTTTAAAGCTTTTTACAGTACTTTAGAAATGCTTTTCAATGTTTTCAAACTATTATATTTGATTTATCAAAGTCGCACAAGTGGCAATTTCACATCCGTCACATCCAAAATGGACAGATGTCACATCCATAATGACACTTTTTCCTCATAACTGCAAAATATAAAATAAAATAAAATCAATCATGTTTGTTCTATAGTGAGTCAAATCTTATTCTTTTAATTAGCTTTATTTCTTTTGAGTTGTGCAGTTTAATTCACAGAATTTCTGCAAAGTATGTTGAATACTGCAAACTTGCATACTTTTTTGGTCACATCCATAACACATGTTTATTTTCCTCATTTAAAGTAAAAAACATGTTTACAAATTGTTATTTTTCTGCTCCCATACTTTTGTGACTAGTTGATTTGGAAAATATTAAGAGATGTTTAAATATAATGTTAACATAGACTTTCTCTGTGAATTTATGTTTTAAGTTTTTAGTGCAAATGTCACATCCATAATGCTGCAATTGCTTCTATACGGTCCTCAGCATAATTGTACACCCCATTTTAAAAATGAATATTTTATCCATTTCTCAGTGAATATAGGCATATTCGCCTATATGGGTGTATTTTGATGCATTTAAACAAAACAGATTTATTAAACTAAAATATTATTTTAATAAATATATCTGTCACCAAACATATTTAGAAATTGAAAGACAAAACGATTAAATTCAAGCAAAATATTGCAAAACGATTACAACCCACAAAATTTCAACTAAATTTTTCCAATTTTTTTGCTTCTTTTGTTTTTTTTTTACCTCTTTTTAAATTTGTATTTAATATTTTTCTATAACATAAATTTGGGTTGTACTAGTTTTTGGACAGTTATTGCAAGTTATTTTGTTAGATAAGCTCCAGATTTGGCTTCAATACTGACTAATCTAATGTATATGCACAAAAATAATATTGTATAGCTTCCTATTAAAAATATGATTTTAAAATATAGATTTGTGAGGGGTGTACTTATGAGCACTATATATATATATATATATATATATATATATATATATATATATATATATATATATATATACATACACATACATGCATACATACATACATACATACATACATACATATATATATATATACATATACTGTTGAAGATAAAATTATTATTACTTGTTCTGTAGACTATCGAAAAAAATAATAGCTTAAAGGGGCTAATAATTTTGTCCCTAAAATGTTTTTTAAAAAATTACTTGTATTAAATTTAAAATGCTTTGGTTCTCGCTGAAATAGACTTTTTCCAGAAGAAAAAATATTATCAGACATACTGTAAAATTTTTTTTACTCTAATAGATAAACAAATTGGAATTGGGACCTGCAGTGTAAATGAGACCAAAAAGGTGCTATGTTTTCAGACCCTACAATAGCATATCTTCAGGTGTTGGAAAAAAGGCTCTATTTGGTGGAATTACCTTGATTTTTAATCACAACCTATTTTGTATTTTTTGCCAAATAAATTCTAAATGATTAGATTTGTATTTAACATTTAATTTAAAACATCGTTTGTAATCCAATACATCCATAGAATTCTGAATTGTTCTCCTAAATTTCCCCACTGCTGAATAAATGCATTTACATGTAAACACTAGTCAACATTTGTAGTGGGAAAACAACTTTGTGTGTTGAACAATATGCATTCTTGATTTATGCCTGTTTCACAACAAACACAAAGAGAATAAGTATATCGCGCCTCTCGCTCTAGATTCCTAATGGGACGTTTTTGGGATGCTTCTGTGTTTTTCCTTCTACAAATTTTCTATTCAAATTGAATTATTTTAACTTGTGCGGGAGACATGATTGTGGCAAATATGCCAGGCCTTTTACATCATTCTTGTTGCCCGGCAGAAAGTCGCCTCTATTTGTTCATTTGCATTGACTTCATGTAATCTACCTGTGTGAATATTAAACTCACATTTGCTGTGAACCCAGAGTTAACACAACTTTTTTTGTAAGCTTCAATTTTTCTTTCCTTTTTAATGATGTTGACTGCTCTGTATATATAAGTAAAAAGCATTATTTTAATCATTGTTTTAATCCTACTGTTACAGTCAGAAGCTTCTTCGGTCACCAAGAAAACCAACACGCAAAATTTCTAAGATTCCGTTTAAGGTGCTTGATGCACCAGAGCTACAGGACGACTTCTACCTCAACTTAGTGGACTGGTCCTCTTTAAATGTCCTCAGTGTGGGACTGGGAACATGTGTTTACCTATGGAGTGCCTGCACCAGTCAAGTATGAATGATAAATAGTTATATTCAACTTTTTCTATCTAAATAAATCAGATTGTGTATTTAATAAGAGTATTCTGGTATTAAAGGAAGACTTTTTTTTTTTCTGTAGGTGACACGACTATGTGACCTGTCAGTAGAGGGCGATTCAGTCACGTCTGTGGGCTGGTCAGAGAGGGTGGGTTTAAGTTTTGTGATATTTTTTATTTATGATTTTTTTTTTTTTTTTATAAAGTCTTTTCCTGGGTTTTGGGATCTGACTGACTTCTGCACTGCTTTTCTTATAGGGAAATCTTGTCGCTGTGGGAACACACAAAGGTTTTGTACAAATTTGGGATGCCACGGCTGGCAAAAAACTGTTTGCCTTGGAGGGACACACTGCAAGAGTTGGTAAGAATTTAAGGAAAAATCATTTAAGCTGTAAGATCATTTGTTTACATTTATGGGTTAAACTGTAGATATTTAAAAATACATAATTTAAAGAATCTTTAAATTCATTGGTGACATTAAAGACTTGCACTATTGTACTAAAATCATTGTAGAAAATGATTCCCTTAACTTTTTTATGCGGAGAAACCTAAATAGAAGCATAACCCTTTTCACCATTTATAATAATAAATCTTGCTGAACAAGATTAATGATTGCCTGATGCTGAGTTTAAAAATTACCAAGGATTACATGGGTATAAATTACACTTTACAATATATTAAGAGAGAACTATAAAAAAAATCTCTTTAGCTTATTGTTGGATACGTTTATCTCACAACTAAAGGAAAGTCGGCATTCGAATTTTTGATTTCCTGTTTATTGTCTTTCACAGTCTTATCTAACTGTGTGACTCAAAGGCATATGTGGTGTGAACCGGTTCTAAAAACTCTTCCCTCAGGTGCTTTAGCGTGGAATGCAGATCAGTTGTCATCAGGCAGTCGTGACAGGATGATCCTCCAGAGAGATATCAGGACTCCTCCTCTGCAGTCAGAGCGCAGACTGCAGGGCCACAGGCAGGAGGTCTGCGGGCTCAAGTGGAGCACTGACCATCAGCTGTTGGCCTCTGGGGGAAATGACAATAAGGTGACCACTTAAAAGATCATGAACACTCAACTTAGAACCATTTGGTTCCTCTAATGTAGAAATCACAAGTAAACATTTAAAGTAATGTATACAAATGTGTCATATGAAAAATATGAATGATAGATAGATGGATGGATATATGGGGCTTTAGCAACAGAGGAACTTTTTCACAGTTCCTAGAACTATTTATGGAACTACCAATTTTTTAGCATGTTCACACTGCGGGAACTGGCAAAGCTTTTAGTTCTAGGAGCACCACTTGGGGAACTAAAGTAGCTCTTACTTAAGAGCAGGGTCTAATCAGGCACAGCAGTAACTACAGTCATATATAGTCAATAACTTTTACAAGACATACACATTTAATAATAGTAATTAATTAATTTAAACATTTAGAAAGTGGCGGCATTTACCTGTTGTATTTTGTTTACACTGTTGCGTTCTTTTTTAGCCTTTATGGTATGTAGGGCTACAAGTTGCCATCTGAGTCATTCTGATGATGCATGGGGCAACTTTTTGAGCAATGTTGTCTGGCTGTGTTGCAGAGCTGTTGCTTGGCTACTTTCCTATTAAGAATGAGCAACAGAACTGTGTCTGGATACGATTGCCCAAATAAGTTGCTCTGTGTCTCACTTGGTTACCCATTGATGGCATCATTTTTCATAGTTGCCCGGCAACATTGCTCCAAAAGTAACCCTGACTTCCTGTAACTACGCTGTGCAAAAGCCCCTATAGGGGAATTACCAACTTACGTCACACATGAGGTCATACGGATTTAACCACGCATACCGGTTGCAAAAGAAGACCAGTTGCAATAGCAAACTTGTCATGTTGTGTGGTAGGATACCAAAAACAAAAGTCCAAAAATAGATAACTTAAATTTTACCGTACACCACACTGCTTTACAATACCAACCGCAGACGTCTTTGGCTAACAGCCATCATAAGAGCTGAATGGAGTGAGGACCTAATTTAAAATGCTCGACTTTGCAGTTCTCATGTTATATCAGGTAAGTTAACGCTATGCTGAATCATACACATTACTCATTTTTGATTTCAGCAATGATATCAGCAAAAACAGTTAAATATGGTGAATTAAACTGCGGACACTGAATGCTTAGAATGAAATGTAAAAATGTAAGTTCACATACCCTGCCGTGCACGTGCCGTTCGCTGTCAGAATGCAGTTGTTTTGCTTGTTGATGATTACCCAGGCCTTGTACAGTTCCGTCTGCTTTCCTTGTCTTTGGCTAGGCAGAACCTCGGTTTTTAGCACTACAAAGTTTTGAATCTGGTAATCATGGAGCATTATTTCTTGCACATGACCACACAGAACACAATTGTAGGCACTCAAAGACTTGTAGGCACTTGGAATTTCAATGAGATAGTTGTATATTTCGGGCTGGATGCTTCGTCATTTAGTCTTATCCAATATCCATTGGGAGGGTGCTATCGCAAATGGACCTGTCAGACGAACGCCGCTTACTTTAACGTTAATTTTGCAGAATAACTGTGCTTATCACTGAGTGACAAGCTGTTATAATACGCTGAAAGCATCATGTAAATAATATATATAATATGTAATCAATATAACCTATTTCTAATACAACAAACTCTGTATCCTATCGGATGTCATTTCCTCACTGTAAATGCTAGCGCTCCTGTTTTTTTTCTGCAACCTCGATGCGCACACATCCTAAATGTTTACAAGCCGGTAATTCGCCTATAGAGGCAAAGCGATCATTTAGCTGACTGTAAGCATTGCTGTTCTCTTTGCAGCTGTTAGTGTGGAATCACTCGAGCGTGTTACCGATGCAGCAGTACACTGAACACTTGGCCGCAGTGAAGGCCATCGCCTGGTCTCCTCATCAACACGGGCTACTGGCGTCTGGAGGGGGAACGGCGGATCGCTGCATTCGCTTCTGGAACACTCTCACAGCACAGCCACTGCAGTGCATCGACACCGGCTCTCAAGTCTGCAATCTGGCCTGGTCCAAACACACCAATGAACTGGTGCGATCATTCTCAATAGTCTGGATGATTATTAAATACATCTATTATATTTACATGCACGACTTCTTACACGATCCACTGTCTGTCTTCTGCAGGTCAGCACACACGGTTACTCTCAGAATCAGATCCTGGTGTGGAAATATCCCTCGCTCACTCAAGTAGCCAAACTGACCGGCCACTCTTATAGGGTGCTTTATCTGGTAAGTTCTCTCGCTGATTTGATTCAAGAGTGCATAAGTCGGGTTTCAGTCATACAAACTCTTAGGCCCAATTCTATTTTTGTACCCCTACCCCTTCTTCTGTGAAGGGGAAGGGCTTCAAAATTGACCCCTAAGATTTGGGACCGCACTACAGCACCTGCACACGTCATCATATGCCAGCGTGAGCTCTTGCTTCATATGAGATCAGATGATCGCGACTGCTGTAGTTATTTCAGTTGTGTTATTTTTTGGTATTTATCTTCAGGAAATCACTGAAGGCAACAATATCATGTTATCATAACCATATAATGTGGCAATAGGCTCGTAACTGTACTGTGCATTTACACCCTGGCCATATTCATCAATGTAAACACAAGAAAACAACATTAACATTATAGCAGACACTTTAAAAAGCCCATTTTCAGCCACTAGACTTTTCTGAGTGTCAGAATATTGTGGCATTGCTATACAGGAGTTATTATTATGGATTATAGATAGCAAAATTTAGCGGTTTTTATTTTAGCGTTTTTTTTTTTTTAAAGCTTGACGGTAAAACACAAACGCAGTTATGAATATATTAAAACGTGTTTGTTTGTCGTAAAAATTCGTAATAATGACAAAAATACTCATTTGTGCATCTCCTGACTTCCGGGTGCAGCTGCAGCCGCTGTGGCTGATGTATTCTGGGAAATTTTCTTACCGCTTGGTTTCAAATGTGGTCCTGAAAAATCTCTTCAAGATAAAGAGAATTGGGACACCCCTCCCCCTTGTTTTGTGGGTTCACGTGAAGGGGTAGGGGTTTCCCAATTCTCTTTATCTTGAAGGCGTAGGGCTAAGGGGAAGGGCTAGATAGCCCTCGAAAGAGAGAGAGAGATAAGGGGAAGGTCTAAGGCAGGGGTCACCAATCTCAGTCCTGGAGGGCCGGTGTCCCTGCAGGATTTAGCTCCAACTTGCCTCAACACACCTGCCTGGGTGTTTCAAGTAGAACTGGTAAGACTTTGATTAGCTTGTTCAGGTGTGTTTGATTAGGGTTGGAGCTAAAATCTGCAGGACACTGGCCCTCCAGGAACAAGTTTGGTGACCCCTGGTCTAAGGGGTAGAATTAGGGTTGGGCCTTAACTGGAGATTTAATGGAAACTTAACTTAATAATAATAAACTGTAAGACAATTCTACTGTCAGACTCAGCAGTTGTTAATTGATGGTATATGCTTTTGTGTAAGTAATCGGTCTGCATCTATTTTAAGTTAATGTATCGGCTGATTTTGGATTAATTTAAAGCTATCAGCATATATATCAACAAGAGTATGAAAAGAGCAGATACTGATGGTTTATTAATTACATGGAGGATATGAGTTGCACATCTTTTGAAGAATCCAACATTTTTCTCAGAGCACAATCACTAATTACTAGCAAAAAATCTAAATCTAATTCTGTACTAATATCAGACCTGCAGCTAATATGTACAAAATGTCAACTGTGCATCTGTAACCCAAACTAATCGATGTTTAAAGCATCTTGGACAATAAAGAAACTGACTAAACGTTCTGGAGCAGCAAAATGTAACATTTACAAATAGCCTAGCTACAACACTTATTTGTTTATGAAATAAATAGATCCTATTATATGTCAAATAAAAGTTAACCAAAACAGTGATTCGCAAAAATCACCCTTGAAGATTGTCATGTTGTCTTTATTTTATATATATATTAACACTTGTTCCTCTCTTATGGGCCGATCACACCGAACGCGATTTTACATTCCAAAAACACGAGGCCCACCGCAATGTCTTTTTGTTGACAAGAAAAAAAGAAGTGCAATGCGTTTTATGTCGCTAGGCAACAGCTGAATCAGCTACGTATTGTCGTCTAGACAACACAAACACTGCTGTCACCTCAACGGAATCCACACCTCTGCTTTCATTTGATTGGAGAATGAAAAAGACGTGATTGACGTAACATGCTTTTTCCGCTCAGAGTTGAGTTTTTTCAACTGCGAGTGCACATCGTGCAACGGCAAAAACGTGAGGTGCAGCAGGCGGTTAAAACGCGAGCCACATAATCAGCGTGCAAAACGCTCGCGCCGTTAGTAAATCATTCAAAAAAGGCGCCTCTCAACACAAAAAACGCGTTTGGTGTGATCGGTCCCATAAAATGTTGGGCAGTTGAATGTTAACTGGATCCAATCCATGTTCAGTAAAACTAATTTCATGCTAACTAGCTAGTAGATCTAGCATGAGTCTAGCTAGTATTGCATAGCACTGCATAGGGCTGCACAATATATCGTTTCAGCATCGATATCACAATGTGATCATTTGCAATAGTCACATCGCAGGATCTGCAATATTGATTTTGTATTATAATTTAAAATTAGCAGTTTTTTAAATGCCTGTAACTGTGTAATGACTTTAAAAACATTCAGGTATAAGGAATTTGACCATTTTTGACTATAACTATGATTAATTTTATAGAATTATTTGTATTTTTATTATCCAGTTACTGTACTTGAATACTATTAGATATTAGATCAGGAACCGATAAAACACTTTATTTCAGTTCTATCTTTTTCTTGATTGTATTTATATTATTATACATTACAATACTCCCAACACATGCAAATACAGAAACTCACAAACACCACAGACCACGTCGAAAATGTGTAGGGGGACCCCAAAAAGTTATAGATTGTTATTAGATTTTATGGAGATGCACTCCCATTGCAGAATCATCCCAGTCGATCTAACACTGTAAATTCTTTCCAATTATTGATATTAAGTCATCTGGTGAAATTGTATTCATATTGCAATATAAAAAAATATCGCAATGTTGGATTTTCCAACATTATGCAGCCCTAGCAGCACAGTATGCAGTTCACTAATACCAGTATCAAAATCAGCTGAAGCTCATTTAATATCATATCAGACAAACAAATCTTATCAGTGCCTCCATACATATTTATAATATAATCACTATATTAGTCATATTACCCATGATGCTGTAGAAGATAGTGCCAAAAGTGAGTGCAAGGAATGCTGTCACACAAAACATTGAATGACATGAGCAAGTCTGTCTCCATATGCTCACAAATGATTGAAATATTTAAGCTAGATTCGATGGATTTCTTTTGTCTGCAATGCTTCATTGGAATGTAGTTTGTTTGTTATCCTCCATTTTTTTTAATTGTGTATTTATGGTTTGATTTTGAAGGCAATGTCTCCAGATGGAGAGGCGATAGTGACGGGAGCAGGCGATGAAACTCTGCGCTTTTGGAATGTATTTAGTAAAACACGATCAACAAAGGTGTGTGTATATATCATTTCTTTTATTGTTAATAATCATTAAAGGTGCAGTAGGTCTTTAGAAATGTTTTTTGTTGTGCTGGTTGAAAGTCTCTTCACATTCCAATAGTATTGATTAAAGTAAACAAACTAACAATCTAACTATATTTATGTGTATCTTTATATTCTGGGTAGGGCATAAGACTAAAAAATCCAAATCAAATTTGTCAGGCCGATAATTCCCATAATTCTGAGAAGTAGCCCAAACTGTCTGTTATCAAATGTAGATTTGTACATCTGCAGCCGTTCACACAGATCTGCCGTTTGCGCGAGCATGCACGCCGTGTTCACCTGCACATGAGAGAGAGAGAGAGCAGTAAAACGGATGCTGTATTAAAACTTTAAATCAATATTGGAGTTACTTTTGCCGGCTGGAGGAAGGACGACACCATGGCTGAAGTATTTCTTTTAGACTGGAATGTTATGTTTTACAACTATTTTAGTCACGCAAAGCTCATGTAGATGTTTTACGAATGGGTTATCTGCACAGAAGTGTTGTTCAGCCACTGAAATCTTTTTCAGTTTCATGAAGGACTTTTTACAGCATCGCTAATGTCGATTTTTATTTAGTTTAACAACAAAACATAAGTAAATGGTGCTATTCAGCCTAGTCTGCTTTACTGAAGTTGGTTTTATAATCACATTGGTTCATTTTTGAACAATGACAGCGCGTCCCTATATTGTTTACCATGCTACTTTGAATATTCAGTCTGAAATAGCATGTAAATATGGCTTCGTAATGAGTGTAATTTCCATACACCGCCAGCCAAGCACCAAGCATACAGTTGACGCTTTAGGACAAAGTGCCTGATACAGAGACCAGCGATCCTTGCATGCATGAAATATTGCACATTGACAAGTTTTGCTCGCTACACAACTGAAAATGTGCTAGATATAATACAGTTTTTCGTTCAGAATTGTAGTATTCTAAAGTACTATAAAGTTTTGTTTTCTAACTGGCGAATGACATGATCTAGTGCAGGGGTGCTCAACCCTGTTCCTGGCGATCGACCTTCCAGCTGATTTCAGCTCCAACCCTGATCAAACACACCTGAACCAATTATTTAGAACGCGAGGAGCACTTGATAATTACAGGCAGGTGTGTTTGATAAGGGCTGCAACTGAAAACTGCAGTTAGGTCGATCGCCAGGAATAGGGTTGAGCACCCCTGATCTAGTGCATGGGTGACCAACCCTGTTCCTGGCGATCGACCTTCCTGCAGAGTTCAGCTCCAACCCTGATCAAACACACCTGAACCAATTAATTACAACCTGAGGAGCACTTGATAATTACAGGCAGGTGTGTTTGATATGAGCTGCAACTGAAAACGGCAGGAAGGTCGATCTCCAGGAATAGGGTTGAGCACCCCTGATCTAGTGGGTTGTCTACTGTCATCTTTAAGGTGCGCGTTCGTGATTCAGGAGGTGTGGCTTTGGACTGCAGGGGAGGGACTGTGTTTTCAAAAATATTATGCTAACGGGTAGCATTTAGGCAGATCACCTACTGCACCTTTAAATTCAAGTCTCTTCTCTTCATATTATAGGCTAATTCTCTCCTTTCTTCTGTTTTGCAGGAATCTGTTTCAGTTTTAAACTTGTTCACCAGAATACGATAATTGGGCTTGTAAAACAGATTGAATCTTTATAGCATATCTTCTTCTTCATCATCATCATCAGTCGCATACAGTAGATTGGACATTAAAGATCAAGATCTACTGCTTGCGCTCTTTCTCTCTCGCTTTCTCTCATCCACACTTTTTTTTCTCTCCCCTGACATTTCATCTTAAGTTCAAATGTTGTTTACTTTTATGTGTACAGTTCAGTTCATGATTTTATGTGTGCTTGTTTTTTTTTTTGTTTTTTTTGGATACAAAGACATGTCCAAATGTATGACGTATGTTATCCAAGCCTTAAGCCAGAAACAATGCCATGTGAATCAGGGTGTAAAGAAAAAGAAAAAAAAAATAGCCATTGTGAACAGCTGCCTCTGGAATCATTTGTAAAGCATTCTAATGAGGGATCTTTTGATTGTGAGGGTGAAAAATGTCTATGGAAAAAAAATTCAGTTTTTAACTTGAGTTGCTTAAGATTGATATTGAGTATTATAAAACACCCTGGATAAAAAGAAACGTCATGTTTTAGTGTCATTTGTTGAACACATGAAGTACCCACAGCGTCTTTACACTAGTGTTTTACCATTTATAAGGGGGGGAAGCACATTATACATTATGTACACACAGAAAGCATCTTTGACAACCCGTCAAATTAAGAGTTTGGTTTAACTTGTGACCAAAATACTATTGCATGGTAGCATGAGTTTCTTAAAGGACACCTATGATGAAAATCACCTTTTTGAAGCTGTTTGGACAGAACTGTGTATGTATAGTGTGTCCACAGTCATAATGGAGTGCTCTAAAGACAATGAGTCTCTTTTTGTAAATTTCCTAACGTTAAAATAGGACCCAAATCCCTCCCATTTTGAGGCCCACCACAACGTGACGTAGGCGTGCGGTTTCTCTGCCCACTGATTTGATTGACAGCCGTGTATTAACATGTCTCCATAGTAACGCATGTATAACAAGACAGGACGTGCACAAAGCAATCGAGATTAAAAGATCTGTTCAGCTCTCTGTGATCATCAATCATCATCAAATGTGGTTAAGAATGAGTTTTAAATAGTGTATGTTTGTAATTAATTACAGCGATTTTACCGTCTTTACTTTATCACCACAGCTGCATGTCAGTACAATTATAAAAGAAGCTTTAATCCCCGTTTGTGAACTTAAATCAGGTTTATTTTTTTACATTAACATAACGGAAATCCATACAGCAGTGGATTTGAACGTGTATCCTGTCACATTTGCTGAGCAAAGTTAAATGCATGCTGTGTGTGTGTCCGCTGTGTGCGTGAACTTTGTAACAACATTGTGTGTGACTCGTTGCAGAAAGCCTTGAATTAACTCCTTAACAAATACATCAAATAATCATTGGGAAAGTTCTTACTGTAGTATTTGTCACAAACATTAGGTGACATCTGCTTCCTTCATGTCTGTCACTGTGCTGTTTATCTGACGCAGCCGAGGCGGAGATTGAGGAACACTCTGACAGGCATGTCAGACAGGGAACCGTGAGGCCAGCAGGGGCGCTCAACCTGTGTGAGTCCTAATGCCCTAGTAAAAGTGAAGGGGACACTACACTGTCAGTGGGCGGCGTCTTTCAGATGAGACGATAAACCGAGGTTCTGAGTCTCTGTGGTCATAAAAAAATCCCATGGCACTTCTCGTAAAGAGGAGGGGGTGTTTAACCCCGGTGTCCTGGCCAAAGTCCCTCAATCAGCCCTCATGATCATGGCCTCCCAATCATCTCCATCCACCAAATTGGCTCTATCACTGTCTCTCCACTCCTCCAATAGCTGGTGTGTGGTGAGCGCACTGGCACCCTTGTCTTGTGGCTGCTGTCGCATCATCTAAGTGGATTTTGCACACTGGTGGTGGTGTGGAGAGCCACAAAAGTCTTATAATGAAACGGGGTAAAATAAGTGCCCCTTAAAAGTAATACTGTTTATTTATTTATTTTTAATGATTACAACTTTGTTCTATAATTTTACAGATATAAAATAAATTGAGGGACAGAAAAACATATTAGGTTTACTTTTTAGTTATACTTTTAACAAACTGTTAAATTAAGTTACATGAATTAAAACATTTAAAAAATATTTCCAGCCGATTAAAATAATCGTTTAAAAAGTGGAATCCAGTAAATAAATGTTGAAAAAGTTATACATGATAATTTAGTTTCGGTCAAATGGGTTCAGCTTACAAAAAAAAGTTGGAAGTTGCACTGAGAGACTTAGGAATGCATCATGCCTCTTAAAATAACAAATAAGGAAACCGGTCCTGACAATTGCTCTTCTGTTGCTTTTGTATGTCGGTGTGTTCTTTTTGTCTACAGAAACAAGATAATTATCTGCCTTTGAAACCGATTACATTTTTATGTCATGAAAATGACTATAATTAACTCTCTGTGCGTCAAGCAATTAGTTTCTATCAGGAAAGACAATTTCTTGTTTATAGTAACAGTAAAAACAGCTAATTAATGCGGTTCTAAAAACATTTTGTATTTTTTTTGTCAGCAGAACAAATGTTTCTAACACTGCTCTTAAAAATATTTTTGAGCATCAAATCAGCATATTCAAATAATTTTTTGCAGGTTTGTGGGATAGTTTATCATGGCGGTTCATTCCGATAAATAAGGGACTAAGCTGAAGGAAAATGAAAGATGAAATTTAAAATGAAATAAGCAGCTCAATGATTTGTTTTCTGCCAGTGTCTATTATTGCTCATTTATTGTGAAATTCTTTAAAAAGTGCCTAAAATAGGGATGTTCTTGAACAGTGATGTACAAACAACCGAACAAAGTAATAACTAGAAAACAATAGTACTCATGAGGTTATTCAAAGATAAGAGTGAATTGATAAAGTGGGAACTGTGTGAAGATACATGCAAACTTCGCTTTTTGCAGAGCCAAGTTAGGATTCTTTAGTTGCAAGTCTCCACCTCTGGAGCCACTGCTGGAAGGTCAGTCCTTCTCTCTGCATCTCCGGCAGTGCAAACTGACCAGGCTGATCCCACCTGCACATACAAATCAAACAGGGCATTAATATGACTTCATAACTCTTGCAGAGTATTGTAGACATTGTAGAGTGTCTTGTCTCACCAGTGTGTAATGGCAGTCTTCACTTGTTCAGAGTAAAGCAGGCCTTTAGAGCACCTGTGCATGAGCTCACGAGCCCGAGGGAGCAGCGTCTGCAGAATCTCCTCATCCTCCATCTTCACTCGCTGCAGCAAAGCTGAAACACAAGAACACATGTTTTTAACCATTCACAGTAACCTGAATTCAGGAAAGAAGCCTAAGGAAATAAGGTCGTCAGTTCTTGAACAGGTCATGAAATGAGAAGTCCAAATTTGACTACATCTTTTGCCATTTACGAGGTAATTGGACTATAAAAACACCCTGTAAGCTTTAAAACTTTCCTATTAGTCTAACAGCTAATATGAAAATAATTCTGTCAAAATGACAGGATGTGGAATGAGACGCTTTGTCTAAACTCACTTTACATGTGTCTAAACACTTCTACATCACTGTCTGTTTAGCTTTGCCCATTGATTAAAGCAGGGGTGTCCAAACTCGGTCCTGGAGGGCCGGTGTCCTGCATAGTTTAGCTCCAACTTCCTTCAACACACCTGACTGGAGGTTTCTAGTATACCAAGAAAGAGCTTGATTAGCTAGTTCAGGTGTGTCTAATTGTGTCTAAAGTTAGAACTAAAATATGCAGGACACCGGCCCTCTAGAGCCGAGTTTGGACACCCCTGGATTAAAGTAAGACAATAGCAGGTCTATGCAGAAAGTAAACAAATGCAGATGCTCTTATGACAAAAAGCCAGATTTTGGATAAACAGTCTTTGCTTCACTTTTCTCCTGATCCCAAAGTTTGTCTGTTATTAAAGATCATTTGACAAGTAATGAGAAATGATTATTATTTTTATTATTTTCAATATCCATCCATGAAGGATAGAGATGCATGATACCATTACCAAGAGACTACGAATACAATAAGAACAGAAACAGAACAGAACAGAAATAGTTGCATTCAGTGTAAGCTGCACGATTAATCATTAAAAGTTCGGGATTTCAACACCCACGCAACAAATGATAAATGACGGTGATTTGCATGTTTATTAAATAATATTTATTATACGTTTATTAATCCTTCGAATCGCTGCATTCAAATTGGTGTTTAAAAAACACAATCAAGAAAGAGATTCAGTCTTTAATCTTTGGTGTTAGTTATGAAGATACAAATAGTCACAAAAGTTCTGCAATAACAGTTTATAGTTTAGCTATAACCACTGATGTTTATGGTAAAGATTAAAATCACCGTCACATGCATTTAACTTGACGCTCAAAAATGAAAGTTGTAGGCAGCAATTACATTATTACATCAAAAATATGCCACTGAATAATTCTTCAAAAATGACACATCTAGCAATGAAACATGAAGTGTTATGAGTGAATAACTGAATCATTTATTGAAAATGAGACTAAAAATAAATATGGGTTGTATAAATGATGTTTATACATTTAGTGTTATCAGCAACAGTAGTAGTAGCTGTGAATTTTTCAAAGTACTGAAATTTATTTATTTTTATTCAGCTGATTATTTCTTCATTTTATTTTTATTAAAATTACAGATTCTAAGTTCTGTTTGTTAACACCAAAAGTGTCTTGCAGTGCTGTTCTTGTAATAAATGGAAAGCAAATAAAAAATGTTAATCTCCTCCTTTTTGTCTGATCAGAAAAATAGTCTGATCCGTGACTAAAAGACCCATAATGTGATCCGAACCGTGAGATATGTAATCCGTTTCACCACTATTAAAAGCTAGTCCTTTTTATACCTCCTCTTGATATTTTTACAGAAGAAAGTTTGCAATGTGCAATGGTGTGTGGGTTGTCTATACTTTATCTAAAATCTGTTTACTATACAAAAAGTACACACCTTTTTCTATGCTCAAGTACTCTTTTGTTGGAGAACATTACAGTAACATTATTACAAAGATGTCTCGAAATTTTTTATCATCAAAGCTTTCTGACGTTCATGTGAGTTTTCTCATTGAGGAAATAATGTTTTACATTTTTCCGACAGCTCATCAGTGCAGTAACTAGTGATCATGTGTGTGCAGACATTTAAGTGACACCGAAATAAGCCCCTAAACCCTAGTTGTCATCATTACTTTTAAAATATTTCCACTTTTGAGCCTGACATTGCATTCCTGCTGCTGGAGCTTCTGAGTGAACTAAAAAAAGTTCAGGCTCAGTATCAGGTCAAATAGCAATACCAGCATTGGTATCAATGCATCCCTAATGAACGAAATAGGCTGTCAAACACACATGCAGAAATTTACATGAGCGAACACACGGCTGTCATTTCAATTTTGGAAAATGTAAAAAATGCAGAACTGTTACCATATTAGAACAGTACCTGTTCACTGCTCACTTCAGAGTGAACATTTCAATATATTCAACTTATTCAAAGCATGTGTTATGATGAGGGTGTTAAAAGATGACAGACAACAGCCTATAAAAGTAGACATACTCTGCTGATCGGGGGATGGCAGCTGTGCGGTCCGCTTCTGCAGATCTGCGGCTGAATCTGAGAAAAGCTGAAGAAGCCTGTGCAGATTTCTGAACTCCAGCCGTCGAGTCGCAGCCTGAGACCACAGCTCTTCTGGAGCCTGAGAGACAAAGAGGAGAACACAGAAGAATAAAGATGACATTGTGACTGGAAGAAAAGTTTAGGATATGGATAAAGTCCATGTTTCAAAAGCAGTTAATCTTTATTGGTATGCACAAGCATCAAGGCACCCAAAAACTAAAATGTACTCTATTTATTAACCCTCAAGTGATTCCAAACATTTAGCTTTTTCAGTTGAACACAAAAGAAGATATTTTGAAGAATGTTGGAAACCAGCAGCTATTTGCATCTATAGAAGGAAAAAAAAATACACTGGCTACCGGATTGCATTATTTTTTTCAAAATATCTTCTTTTATGTTCAACAGAAGAAAGAAAATCAAACAGGTTTGTGACAAATGAAGGGTGAGGAAACGACTTTTGAGTGAACTACAGTAGCTATTTAATATGATATATTCACAACAAAAGACTTTTTCATTCTGAGTTTAGGGGTTAAAGGTTGTTCAAATAGCCAAGCAACTTTTTTTTTTTTATCTTCAATGCTTTTTCCTCTCAGTACCAAATACACTACTAACATCACAATCTGATCATAGTGATAGGAGCTCTGCAATTCAGCACTCCCAGTCAAAGCACACCTCATGATGCTTTTACAGAGTAGATTTAAGAAAACAGCTCAACGGTATTAAACATGACATTATAACACATTTTGCTTGCCAATAGAATGAGATCTGCAGATATGCAGTGTTTGCTTTGTACACAGACGTCTGTGACAGACTAAACAGAAGAAAAAGTGAAGCAGAAAATTCCCACAGTCAAGCCTAGCTATTATGAATCCTACAGATCAATGGCGGTAAAAAGGTGTTTACCAGCAAACTATCAGGTAAAGGCCTGAAATGAAATTAACACCAACCAAACTAATTAGGCCTGGTGCTGTATTTACAAAACATCTCAAGGCTAAAAGTAGCTTCTAACTTGCAGATTTGGAAAATCTTAAAAATGATGAGAATGTCAGTCATAAATGTAGGACTTCTAAATCAGTGAAGCATTAAAGAGCCCCTATTATGGGTTTTTGAAAATGACCTTCCATGCAGTGTGTAACAGCTCTAAGTGAATAAAAACATCCAGCTGAGGTTTAAATCTGAAAGTGCACAGTGTTTAAAACTACTGATTCTCTAGAGAAATAGTTGACTCAGAGTCATTCAACTGATCATGGCGCGAAGATGACGATCACTGACAGATGGAGGTTCGGCTGCGGGGAATAAAGGGTTAAAGTTCATTTTCACAACAACAACACAGTATAGCCAACCTAGATCTGTGTTTGTTCCTGTCATTTTTCAGATTTTTGATACAATAAATTACGCTGCAACGCAGGATTTGTCGGCCATTTGCTATTGAAGGAGGAGCAGAGATTATGGGACTTTGTCAGTAACTTATACAGTTAAAAAAAAGAAGACCAGTTTCTTCTTCCTCCGGATCAAAACATGCAAGTGTAATTAAAATTGTTGCCTCATTTTGTGTAGTTTGCAAAATATGTGTTTAATTGTTATAAGTTGTAATCGCCCCGCGCAGCTTGTAATCACTTATCTGTTATAGATCATTGCTTGTACTGTATCTCTCAGGTTAAATTAGCCACCATCAGCTGTTCCTCACACGCGGCCAATTTTTAAAAATGGTTCAACTTTTGCCATCGTGTGAATTAATACTGAATGTGTGTCGTTGTTATTAATTAGGGTTAGAGTTAAGAGTGGAGTATATGCTGGTGTTTAACTGCATTGCTTTATTGCATTCCAGCTTTGGGCTCTCACATACTCTCTGCTTCTTCATACTGTAGCTGAACGATTCATATGGGAGTCACTGGGATAATTAGGTAAAAATAAATGCATATTATAAGACCATGAAAGTGTTTTTTGACCTTGCACACATATCAGCCTGTTGTTGGAGACCCCTAAAACCAAAATATAACCTTTTATAACGCAAAATAGGGGCTCTTTAATAGTAGTGAGTAGGACTTCCAAACAGTTAAGACCAAACTACAAACTATGCTAAAAAGCTCATTGTAGGGATGGGCGATATGGCCTAAAATCCATATTGCGATATACATTGCAGCCTCTTGCGATAACGATATATATTGCGATATATAAATTATAATAGAACCATTTCAGAACAGGTTACAGAGACCCTTAGGAAAGCCAAACTGCTATTTTATTTAAAAAATAAAGAAACGTTGCATGTCATTTTGAGAACATTTATTGTGCAAAAGCAAAACTGTAATTAAACAACACAATGTTGCAGATAAATAAACTAAATGTAGTGCCTTTTAGGAAGAAAGACTTTTCTTTTAAGTCCTTGGTTCCTAAATGCCCAGTTACAGAGAACAAAAAAAACTGGGGTCTGTTTAGTTAAGGAACTTACACTGTACTGAAATTACTTCCAGTATTAAATTAGTCAAATAAAATTGTGTATTGCAGATACTTTAAATAAAAACATATTTCTAACCTGCAGCCTAAGGTAACACATTTGATTTTAAACATTTTGTTCTCCTAATGAAATTACAACTGGTGTCTTGATCTGCTCTTTCTCTCTCTCTCCCTCACTCTCTCTCTGTCTGCTGTAGTGTTGGTGCTGCAGAGAGATTGAGACGCACCAGATAAAGTTTGCTTATAAAGTAATGCAAAAATGAATACAATTAATATCGAAAGCGAAAGCAGATTCTTGGACATGTCCGGGGAAAATGTATTGTCACCACAAATTATGAGCTGGATCAGTCTATTTAGTCTTCGCGCTCTTCTGTATCCAGCGCGTCTCTGTGGGTCTGCATGCAGAGCATGCGAGTCTGTGGCAGAGTGTTCTCAGTTTCTCACGAACACAGAACCGGGCCGCCCCAATAATATATCGACCGCCCAGGTAAAATCTGCGTGGGAAGCGCTGTGTGGGAATCTGTGTGACAAGCCACGATATGCCATGCATGAGTCTCGCAAGTTGTGCGACACGTCGCCATTCGGTGCCATGCGTTGCTTAGTGCTGTTGTTGAGAGCTCAGCATGTGCTACAGTCACAATAGATTTCCAACGTAATACACCATAAGTTAGTGTGAAGAGCATGTTGTTTTACAGTGGCCGACTGAATTAAGTTATCAATCGAGCTTATTATTTTTTGTCACAAATGCGAGCGAAATGGTCGCACTGTTGTTTATTCAAGATGATGCGTTGCAGCCGGCTGCAGCTCGTTGCTCTTAATTTCGCGGGTAGATTGCGTCATCAAACATGCATTATCGCGATAGTGCAATAGAATTAGAATCTCTATCGTAGGCCAATTTTGTATCGTTTATATCGCATATCGTTTATATCGCCCATTACTAGCTCATTGTTGTTAAATGTTTTTCAAAAATATTTAAGAAAAACATAACCCCCTAAATAAAAATGCAAATTTAATGTTTTATAAAAGCACCTTTAAAATTATGGTTTATTTTCTAAGAAAATACAATTTGTAGCATTGGAAAAAACCTTTATTTAATGTCCCCTTAAGATTTTTTTTCTTTTTTTAATATTTCCCAAATGATGTTTAACAGAGCAAGAAAATTTTCACAGCATGCCTGATAATATTTTTTCTTCTGGAGAAAGTCTTATTTGTTTTATTTCAGCTAGAATAAAAGCAGTTTTTAATTTTTAAAAAACATTTTAAGGTAAAAATTAATAGCCCCTTTAAGCGATTTTTTGTTGTTGTTGATAGTCTTCAGAGCAAACCATCGTTATACAATGACATGCCTAATTACCCTAACCTGCCTAGTTAACCTAATTAACCTAGTTAAGCCTTTAAATGTCACTTCAAGCTGTATAGAAGTGTCTTGAAAAATATCTAGTCAAATATTATTTACTGTCATCATGGCAAAGATAAAATAAATCAGTTATTAGAAATGAGTTATGGTGGCTTAAGAAAGCCACCATTCTGATTTTCTACATAAACTTATTATTATTCTTCCGTCTTCTTCTTCTTCTTCTTCCGTCTTCTGAGACTATTTTTAAAGGGTATCTCCTCCTAAGCCTTTCAAGCTATATGCTTCAAATCTTCGTCAAACCTTCAAACTGGTCTGACTCGGGTTGCTATGTCTTTTCTAACTGATCCGACTTTTGGTTTTCTGAAAAACGACCCATAAAATTCCCAAAAGTCCCATTGACTTAACATTGGGTCAAACTTTGTGAGCTCATAACTCTGCATCAGACTGTCCTACAGACTTCTAACTGGGCTCATTTAACTCAGTCTAGCCAGCGGCCAATCACTGATGACTTACTAGCCTACTAACTTACTAGCCACTCCCTAGCAACCACTTACAGCACCCTAGCAACTGTCCCATAGACCTCTATTGTAAAAGACGGTCATTGACTTAACATTGGATCAACCTTTGTGGGATCATAAATCTGCATCAGACTGTCATACAGACTAGAGTCTGGCCTCATTCAACTCAGTCTAGCCAGCAGCCAATCACTGATGACCTTTAAACTTACTAGCCACTCCCTAGCAACCAATTTCAGCACCCTAGAAACTGTTCCATAGACTGTGACTAGTTGTTCTAACACATGCTAATAGTTTTAACATGCTACTGACATGCTAATGTTGCTAGAAACATGCTAATGACATGCTAGTCATGCTAGCACATGTTAATTCATGCTAACAACATGCTAATTAATGCTAGACACATGCTAACAAAATGCTAATTCATACTAGAATCATGCTAATATCATGCTAATTTGTGCTAGAATCATGCTAATATCATGCTAATTCGTGCTAGAATCATGCTAATATCATACTAATTTGTGCTAGAATCATGCTAGTTATCAGCTAATTCATGCTAGAATCATGCGGATATCATGCTAATTCAAGCTAGAATCATGCTAATTCATGCTAGAATCATGCTAATTCGTGCTAGAATCATGCTAATATCATACTAATTCGCGCTAGAATCATGCTAGTTATCAGCTAATTCATGCTAGAATCATGCGGATATGATGCTAATTCAAGCTAGAATCATGCTTATATCATGCTAATTCATGCTAGTTATATGCTAATTCATGCTAAAATCATGCTAATTCATGCGATAAGCATGCTAGTTACATGCTAATTCATGATAGAATCATGCTAGTTATATGCTAATTCATGCTAGAATCATGCTAGTTATATGCTAATTCATGCTAATATGCTAATTCAAGCTAGAATCATGCTAACATCATGCTAGAATCATGCTAATTCATTCTAAAATAATGCTAACAACATGCTAATTCATGCTAGAATAATGCTAACAACATGCTAATTCATGCTAAAAACATGCTAATTCATGCTAGACTGGCTTGTTTCACTCTTTACAGTGGTTGCATTGTTGACTGCAGGCATCTTAAACATTCTTTTAGCCAACTTGATACCAATTCTAACAGGCTTTCTCAAGCCACCATAAAGTTTGTCCTCAAACTTTAATATCTAGTTAAAACTATTATGTTTAGAAATGTGTTGAAAAAAATCTCTCCGCTAAACAGTAATTGGGGGCTAATAATTCAGGGGTTTAATAACAACTGTGTGTGTGTGTGTGTGTGTATGTATATATATATATATATATATATATATATATATATATATATATATATATATATATATATATATATATATATATATATATATATATATATATATATATATATATACAGTGTTTCCTCTAGGATTTTTTCCAGCAGTGGCGGCAGGACTTTTTTCTTTTTACACAGATCTGCCAACTATTTCAAAGACAAATATTACACGCATTATTGCAAGGCGAGATAGCATTCATGTATTACGAGCATGCAAATCTCTTTGCTTGCGCGCCGATTTCCTCTTCGTGCACAGAACTTCTTGCACGCACTCAAATTTACACGTTCAAGTGCAGATCTTCTCGTGCGCTCTCCAGTAAGCGCTGCTGAAGTGCGATTTAGTGTGTTTTTGTGCGTTTTCCGACATTAACGCGTCCTGAAGTAAAGTGAAACTCCAGCAAGATAAAGTCATTGTATGCAGAGCCATTGACATTTATCAATAAAATATACTTATGGAAACTGTGTTCATCTTAAACTGAAAGCTACGCGGTGTTTGCTGGACTCACGCACCTGTCAGTCAGTCTGTCAGAGAGCCAGCATGTCACCTTAAAAGGTTGAACAAATAGCGCACAGCACTACTACGGTTGCAGAAAAGTTTGCGCTGTTTACCTCTAATATGTTTTAGTGCGATTATAATCCGCTATACAAAACACGACTAAATGTTTAATGAGAAGTTGTAATGTAGCCGTGGCGGGATGAATTTTGGCGTGGCGGCCCGCCACGGATGAATGAATGTAGCGGAAACCTTGTATATATATATATATATATATATATATATATATATATATATATATATATATATATATATATATATATATATATATATATATATATATATATATATATATATATGGATGGACGGACGGACGGACGGACGGACGGACAGATAGATAGATAGATATATATACATAGATAGATAGATAATAATCACACACTCCTGTTTCCATGAATTCATCTCTGACAGAGATTTCCATCCCCTCCATCGACCAATCAATGTGTGTTTGTTTCAATTGATTTTTTAAATTAAATCACCAGTTTTAAATAGCATCAAAATAGCTTTCAGGAATATTATTACACTGTAAGTAGGCATCTCACCATGTACATGGGAAATGAGAGGTTTTCACAGAGTTTGTGGAAAGCTGGTGATTGTATTCGGTGGATGGAAAGCTGAGCAGCTGGCGCCTTCTGTCCCCTGAAGAGAGCAAACAAAAAAATTCTGTCAGAGAAATTCATTTATAAATGAGAATGTTACGCAAAACCAACATTAATGTGTAAAAGATAGAGGTCAATTTATTGTCTATAATAATATTGCATAGACAATACTGTCTATGACAATGTTGCCATAATATCATAGTTGACATAACAGAGTATGTCCCACACACAAAAAAAAATGTCTCGAGAGTCCATAAACATGAATGCATGATGAAACCTATTAGAATGCCATTAAAAAGCATTTACATGAATATCAGCACAACTGATAATGGTGATACTGATTTAAACAACAATCTAACAAATAAGACATTAATATTGAGTGAGTTACATCTTAGAAACAATACGTTTCGCTTTTTTGTCATTCACACTCCTGGACTGCTTTCCACTTTATTTTAGACAAAGACACAAAGATCCCCAAGCACTTTCCTTCAAAAGGATCATCTGTGCGATTTTAAAGTGTGGTCCACTACATACAGGGGGTGAGGTAAGTTTACAGTCACAACAGGGACTTGCATTCACGGTGTTTAGTATTTTACAAGTGCTCAAGGGTATAGGGCAATCCCTTTAAACCCATTCAGAAGTTCCTCCAGTAGTAGACACTTGTGTTACAATCAATAACGTACATCCAAGTCATTGAGAAGTTGGGTAAAAAATTTAGGGTAAAAAATTTAGGGATAAAATATTTGGACTGGTATTCAGCCCCTGTAAATAGAAACTAAACTCAACTAACCTCTGCCTTTGTGTTTTAAAGCAATTGAAAATGCTAGTGAATTATGATATACAGTTCATAGCCATTAAATTCCTGCTATTGGTGGCTGAAAATTGATTAGGTTAAATTTGCTCACCCCTTCATGACTCTGCGATCCAGTGCCGCTAGTGATACACAGCTAAAATGCTTGGCCCCCTGAGACACAGAGTTGCGCTGTCCACTGCTGGCTCCAATCGCAGTGACAAACTGAGGACTGAGCGCTTCCTTAACAAACTGTCCAACCTGGAAGTAAAATAAGTGTTGTATATGTACATTTATGTGCACACATTTTGGTGTAAAGTTTGTGTCTAATTGAGTAATAATTACATTCAACACTGATGCATTGAACGTTTTTTTGTAACAATGTCATTGTCTTAACTATTAAGTTTGAGCTTTCTTTAAAAAAAAAAAGTCGGACTTCATTTTTTTTTTTAAATGTTCTGTTTAACACAATTAAAGCTATTTTGAAGAAAGCTGAAGAATTTTAACCATTGACTTCCATAGTATTTGTTATTCATACTATGGATTTCAATGGTTAGAGGTTCCTAGCATTCTTCAACAGAATAAAAAAACTCAAACTGGTTTAGAACCAGTTAGGGTGTGTAAATGATGACAGAAGTTTCCAATGAAGTATCCTATTAACTAAAGAATGTATTAAATGAGATGATACCTCTTCATGGACACGTGTTAATTCAGCCTTCACAGATGAGTTCCCCTTGATCAGGCTTCGTATCTGCTCTTGTCTCTGGTTCTATACAGAAATAATAGGCATGTAATAACTCTACACTATGACTCTTAAATCTTAGTCACCAATAAATACAGGTACACACCACAAGCTGTCTGAAGTCCATGACAGTCTGCCAGTGCGTCTGCAGGGCTCTGATGGCTTCCTGACCCTGTCTGGCCTGCTGTTGTAGCTGAACACACTGATCTCTGATGCTGTCCCGAACTGACGACTGCTTCACTGCCTCCATCTCCAACTCAAACACACACCTGCTCACACACACATACATAACAAAACTCATGTGTTTTACATCAAACAATATACATTAAAACAAGCTCCATCGTTATAAGTTTTGTTACAACACAAGACTGGATTTAGTGTAGTAACATTTTAATATACTACATTTCTGTGATGGCAAAGCTGATATCATTATACATTCTATCCTCCATCCATCTATCTATCTATCTATCGTCTCCATCTATCAATTGCATCCATCTATCTATCCATTCATCCACTGGATCCATCCAACGTATCTATCCATTGTATCCATCCATCTATCCATCCATCCATCCATCCATCCATCCATCCATCCATCCATCCATCCATCCATCCATCCATCCATCCATCCATCTATCTATCTATCTATCTATCTATCTATCTATCTATCTATCTATCTATCTATCTATCTATCTATCTATCTATCTATCTATCTATCATCCATGCAGTGTGTGAGCAGGTAGCAATTATTATTGTAATAATCTACTGAGGTTTTGGTATGCACAAGCAGCCTGAGTCTGATTTCACCATCTCCGTGACGAAACTAGACACAGACTAAATACAGTAGAACTGTGGCCACATCTCGATAGCACTTCAAGAAACCTGCCTGCAAACTAGCTACAAGCCTGTGCAACGTTTAGTCACTTGTGAAAATAAAAATCTGTATGCTTTAAAAAAAATAAAAAATGACGCCATAATCAGGTTGCCAATTAAGCTCTATTAAGAAAATTAAATCAACCTTTAGTGCAACCAACCTTAGCATTTAAAACTGGTTTTGTCATAGGTGCACTAACACATAGTGTTCCATGTAGCTTTGAGTAATTATAATTACTAATGTTAATTATAATTTACGTGGCAGCACTTTTCAGTGGTTAGTAGTGTTGCCTCACAACAGCAAGGTGCCAGATTAGAGTCATGACTGGGCCAGGTGGCATTTCTGTGTGAAGCTTTCTCCCTGTATTTGTGTGGGTTTCCTCCTGGTGCTCCAGTGTCCCTCAGTCCAAAGACATGCGCTATAGGTGAATTGAATAAACTACAAATTGGGGTATAGGTGTGTATTGGTGTTTATCAGCACTGGGGGGGGTTCACGAGTTGATGTACTCTCAGCGCTGGGTTGTGGCTGAATGGACAACTAGCAGGTAATTGGCGGTTTATTCCACTTTGGCGACTCCTGATAAATCCTGACTAAGCCAAAGAAAAGTGAGTGAGTGAATTATAGTTACCTACGTAATTATAACCATATAATTATTAAGTGATTATAACCATTTATTAAGTCACAAAGAGATCTGAGGAATTACTCACCTGGACACGGAGTCTGTATTGTGTGCCACCTCTGCTTTTCTAATCAAATCCGTGAGTTCAGTCT
Organism: Danio kyathit; assembly: GCA_903798195.1. Lineage (NCBI taxonomy): Eukaryota > Metazoa > Chordata > Actinopteri > Cypriniformes > Danionidae > Danio > Danio kyathit. The sequence continues at coordinate 28,217,167 of LR812526.1, forward strand.
CCATCTGCCGCCTTCTACTTCGAGTCTGAGCCAACTCAAAATAACTCTGTTCCACCTCCTCCCAGGCAGACTGTTAGCATGCACACAGATATTTAACATTATATATTATATAAGCACATTATATAAACACTAAGGCTGCACAACATATCGTTTCAGCATCAATATCGCAATGTGTGCATTCGCAATAGTCACACCGCAGGATCTGCAATGTTAAGCTGGGATTATAGTTTATCAGCAATGAAGACCGCACAGTTTTATTTCACATTACATTGGATAATTTAATTACTGTACCTGGATCTCTGACTACTGTTTGACTCTCCAGAGAACCATAAAGCATTGTTTATCACACTTTTATCTTTGTTTTTGTCTATCAAACCTTGCAATTAGTTTGATTCACTCTGCTACAAAAATATCCCAGTCAATCTAAATAAAGGATTTCATTCAAAATAGAGCTGTTCAAGCCATCAGCTGAAATTGTATTCATGTTGCAATATATAATTGCAGAAAAATAAAATAGCGCACTGTCAGATTTTTCCAATATTGTGCAGCCCTAATATACACACATACTTTGTTTATACTGGAACATCCTTCCTATTTGAAAATGTAATTAAAAACTAATCTAAAGTAGTGTTAAAATCAGAGGGAACGGTAGATTAGTAACACTGATGTAAAAGCACATAACACTGATTGCAAGTCTAAACTTTAAACTTCTACCTTAAATCTGATTGTTCGATTGGAATGTCACTAGTTTGCCATATAATATCAGCCTTATGAGAAAGATAGTAAAATACACTATAGTAAAAGAGAACACCATCTCAAATGATCACCTGTAACAGACTGCGAACAGGTGTCAACTCCTCAAGCTCAGACGACACATCTATAAGGTGATCACTCTCGTAACGAAACCTGAAATAAATGCAATAATACACACATTTATAAGGAGATAATATGGGTGTTTTTGTTAATATACATTACGGAACACAAACCCTAAAGCTGAAACGTCACGCTCCACATTCAAAGCTGTGATCTTCTCCTCCAGCGCCACCTGCTGTCTGGAGGTCAAGGCTTGTAGAGCTGAAAGCACTTGGTTTGGTGGATGAGATCGCAAAACATTCTGAGGAATCAAACATGTAGAGGTTTTCAATAGGTGTTGATTTGTAGAACAAAAACATTTGCACACAGACACAATGCATTGTTCGATACCTCCACAGCACTCGTCCAGTGCTGGATCACAGCATGCCTTTGATCTCGAGTAAATCTGGGGGAAAAACAAATGAATTTGTATCCATGAGTAAACAGCACCTAGGCACAACTATCTGTAATTTCACCATCAGAGGCCTGTGTTTCTTACTGAGTGGATGGATTTGCTTTTAGCTCGCTTTCCAGCAGACACTGGAGGAAGTGAACCCTCTCGTTGCAGATCTCTCTCACATCCTTCTGAAATGAGACAGAAATGGTATTTCATAATGTAAAATCGGAAGAAAAACAAGATTTTTAATTGTCACTTTTGTCTGGTTAACTTAATTCTATTAATCCTAATGGAAGATTCTGTCACCTCTAGCACAATTGTTGACTTTCAGAATTTAAATTGATATCAACTATGACAAGTGATCACATTGTAGCTATAATTATTTATTATGTGCTTTACAAATATGTTTAAATACAGAATCCAGGGTTAACGTGAACGCCTTTATTGACTATTTTTTCAAATGGACAAGTGAGAGAGGTTTACTTAACCTGACTGGACAAGTAACCTAAGAATTAGCCTTATTACACAACTATGAAAATGATTTTATATAAAGTATTGTTATTGTGTTCTTCACATTTTAGACAAAATACTGTCATGCTGACAGTTTTTGCTCCATTTCATTAAGAAAAATTGTTCCAAACAAACACAGCAGAAGCATTTGAGTTATATTCAACTTCGTAAATACATTTAATTTATTTGTATTTTGAATGGTGACAGCCCTATAGTGTTTTAAAAGTTGAATTTATTTTTCAAATTAGGAAAAAAATCACTATACACATAGTGAAAAAATGTCCTTTACATTCTGGTGTGAAGGACAAACATATCACAAGGCTTATTGTTGAGCCCCTGCAAAAACACTTACTAAAACTAAGGGGTCTGCTCCAGCTTCATTGTCTGATCGGTCAGATGGTCCAAATACCAGCTTCACTTCAGCTTTCCTGGACAAGTAGGCAAGAAGAGATATGGCCAGATGTTGCATCAAACATTATAGTTTAAAAGATTAAGGTGATTAAATAAATTACTCCACTCCATTCCAGTCCAAAGTTTATAGTAAATACTTTTACACTGTCATTGTCTTACAAAAGCTTTCTATTCTAAGTTTGGTTCTTTTTGAACTTTATATTTAATCAAAAATGTATTAATTTAAAATTAGTATACATTTTACAATATACAAACACAGAAAATCGTTATTTTAATGGTAAGAAACCTTTTAAAATTCTGCATCAGCTTAACAGCATAAAACTGTAAAACTAGTTAGTGCTTTATATGCCCAATGAGCAAGAGAGGTCTCAGAGTTCCTCTGCTACTGCTGGTACAGATTTGCAATAATAACACTTGTTTGCTGCATATCTACAGTACTGCCCCAAAACAGCAAATCCACTAATAAATGACCTTCCTATAGTCTAATTTTGGACTAGAGAGAGTATTAGTATTTAAAGGTAAAAGCAAAAGCTTTAACACATCTATATAATGAGGCATTGATAAATCTGCCACAGACATAAGAAAGTACAGTATGGATGTGGAATGGACATTTGCTCACTTGGCCAGCTCTTCCAGGGAATGTCTATGGTCTCCAATCACATGCGTGTCCTCTAGCAGTGCATTTCTGTCCTCAGAGCAACGCTGCCTGAAACAATCCAACAGGATTTGCCTGCATCTGCTCTCTGTAAAGCCGTCCCAGTTCCTGTTCAAGCTTTGCTCTGCTCAGTAGACAAAAGGAAAGAAATTAGAAACATCATAGCATAAATATGATGCACTTTTATAATGTTAAAGGGACAGTTCACCCCAAAATGAAAATGTACTCATCCTCAAATGATTACAAAACTTTGAATTTCTTTATTCTGAAAACCTGTACCCATTGACATCCACTGTAAAACAAATTCTATGGAGGACAATGGTTACCAGTTTTCGGCTTACTTTAAAATATCTTCTTTTGTGTTCAAAAGAAAAAATAAAGACAAAAAGGTTTGTGAAAAAGTAAAGTGTGAATAAATTATGACAGAACTTTTAGTTTTGGTTGAATGATCCCTTTAATAGAATAGAAAAAAGAGACTACTTTAGAACTTTAGAAGTAAACAAAGTAAACAAAATCACTTTAGCTGAAAGAGAAGATTCACCTTCAGCAGCAAGCTGATCCTCCACTCTAGTGATCTTTGTGTCCAGTTGACTGAGTTCAGTCTGAAGGGCATCAATTTCTCTCTGGAGCTCAAGCTTTCGTGTATCATTATTCTGATTTTTCAACTGTTTAAGCTAAAAACAAAAATCATCATTACATGCTGTCCTTACAGGAGCATCACATCAAATAGGAAACTGTAATCGTGCTACATTTCCTTACCTCTTTATCTTGTAAAACTTTGTACCTTAGGATTCAGATTGTCAAGGAATAATTTCACAGATCAATAAAAAACATGGCATACCTGAAATAACAAATTAATTGGCAACATTTTGGCACAATGTTTATTAATCAAACTGGAACTAAAGTGAAACTGAAACCATAATATATATATATATATATATATATATATATATATATATATATATATATATATATATATATATATATACATACATACATACATATATATAGTTTAAAAGTATATAAATACTATTAGAATACTTTTATATTGTATTTTAACAGCTTTGATATGTTTTACCATTTTATTAGCTCTTATATTTTTCTCATTGGCGTCACGGTGAGGCAGTGGGTAGCACAATCGCCTCACAGCAAGAAGTTCGCTGGTTTGAGACCTTAGCTGGGTCAGTTGTCAATGTCTGTGTGGAGTTTGCATGTTCTCCCCGTGTTCGCGCGGGTTTCCTCCAAGTGCTCCGGTTTCCCCACAAGTTCAAAGACAAGTGGTATAGGTGACTTGGGTAAGCTTAAATTGTCCATAGTGTATGTGTGGGAATTAGAATTTATGGATGTTTCCCAGTGTTGGGTTGCAGCTGGAAGGGCATGCGCTGTGTAAAACATTTGCTGGATAAGTTGGTGGTTCATTCCGCTGTGGCGACCCCAGATGAACAAAGGGACTAAGCCGAAAAGAAAATGAATGAATGAATGATTTTTCTCATTTTGATTCTAATGCAAGTTATTCTGTTATGTGGTTTTTATTATCTTTTTCTATTTCTAGCTTAATTTAAGTACAACTTTTTTATATATATTTTGCTTGAATCCAAAGGCAAATTTAAAAAATTTATTTTATTTTTAACTTTATTTTAGTGGAAAAATCATACACAAAACAGATCTTTAGATAAAATACATTTCAACATGGTCGAAAGGGGGCAGGATGAAGTGCAAGCTTATTTTTTTCCCCACCCCATTACCACACACATCATTCGTCTATTACTTCAACTTATTGAAGTATTAAAACTTATTAAAACATTTTTACTTATCTCTTTATTTTACATGAGACATATTTTATACTTTTGGCATCTTATATGTTTGATACACAGAGCTAAAAAATAAATAGTAGTGCAAACTAGGCATTGGACGATAACGATTTTCAAGGTATATTTCGCGATTTGGAAAAGTCAAGGTTTTAAAACCGCCAATATTTTCTGTTATACCGTTCCTACGGTATATGTAAGATTATTATTTTTTAAGTTTTTTTTTTTTTTTTTTTTTTTTAGGATAACAATATCTCCAGCGGGCAACCCAGTGGCGCAGTAGGTAGTGCTGTTGCCTCACAGCAAGAACGTCGCTGGGTCGCAGGTTCGAACCTCGGCTGGGCCGGGTCAGTTGGCGTTTCTGTGTGGAGTTTGCATGTTCTCCCTGGGTTCGCCTGGGTTTCCTCCGGGTGCTCCGGTTTCCCCCACAGTCCAAAGACATGCAGTACAGGTGAATTGGGTAAGCTAAAATTGTCCATAGTGTATGAGTGTGAATGTGTGTGTGGAAGTTCCCAGAGATGGGTTGCGGCTGGAAGGGCATCCGCTGCGTAAAATCGTGCTGGATAAGTTGGCGGTTCATTCCGCTGTGGCGACCCCGCAAGGGACAAAGCCGACAAGAAAATGAATGAATGAATGAATATCTCCAGCAGAAAAGATCCAAAGATGCAGTTTTAAATTGTAAAGAAACTCGAAATCGCCTACAACTCAGTAGGTACTGCATGTGAATTTACTTCTCAACTAGAAAAGTGTGTTCTAAAGAGTATGAACGCGAGTAGTATGAATAAAGCTTGGACGTACTACATCTGCCATTTCATTATAACACACCCGCTTTACTCCCATTCATGAATTTTATATCATGGGATATCGTAGCATCCTTTGGACATGCACTTCAGAATCTCGCCGGAAGTAGTAGGTCATTTGGGTACTTCTCGCATACTGTTGTTCAAATACTATGAATTCGGACATGCTAATCAGCTCACATACTGTTTTTAGCGAACTAAATAATATGGAAGTACGCAGTTTCGGACGGAGCCATTGCTTTCAAAGTGGAAAAAGTTTTAGATTTTTACCCAGGCATTTAAAAAGAATATATTTTAGAGAAGCAATCACAATACTGTGAAGCCTTGATATTTTTATCCAAGGTTATACCGTTAGAATCTTATACCGGCCCATGCCTATTGCAAACAGCCATTAATTGAAATTTTATCATACCTTTCGCATTTTGTTCTTTTTCAATCACCTCTATTCATCATTATATTCCATAAACAATCCATATTTATACAACTTATTAAATTGATTAATATTCTGACATTGTTTGAGAATCTGTTCCAGACTGTTCCATACTTTCACAACATTACAGACATGCACAATTTTTTTAAAAGTTGTCCTTGTTTTCAACCTCCTAAGATTTTGTTCTTCTCTTTATATCACATAATCATATATATTATGTGATTATATCACCCTGTCTTTCTTCAAAAAAACTTTTGTATGCATTTCGGAAATAATTTATTCCTAGCTTTAAACATAAATTGTGCTGATTTAAATTCACCCAAATTATTGAACTTAAGTATCTTCATTTTAAAACACTTCACAATAACATTTCTATTGTTAGCATAACTATATTAGCTAATTCTACTGTAATTATTTTATTTTACATTATTAAAGTCCAATCCTGAATTTGTTAACAATATTCACTGCACTGTAAACAATGGCACACAACACACATAACTGTCTATTAACACATCACATTGTCAGAACATGTAAAGGATACCACTGAATATTTCCCCGCACGACCCGAACATTCCTGTGAAAATACATTACCATTGAATGTTGCATTGTTGTAAACAAAAACAGGAATTGGAGATCAAACAAGATCTAACCTCTCTTTATAAACATGTTGTGTGATATATTTCCAAATGGATGCCCCAGGACCGACGCACAATCTAAAGGCAAAATTAAACACATGATCCGCTTAAACTCGTTGATAAAGATGAATAATTATAGTTCATCCTAAATTAGCAGCCCACTAACGTCTTCATATAGCCGTCGTCCGGGAGTCTGGATGCTGGCAGCTCAAGCTCCTCAACAGCCCAGCGCTTCAGTTCCTGACTGAGACTCGACATCTTTTTCAGTCACTTGGTAATAAAATAAACCTAAACCTTTCGAACTCACGTCTTCTTTTTTACAGTAAATGCATCGGATACGGAAAAGACAGCTCAAAATACGCGGGAGACGCTTCTTCGCCCCTGTATACTTTGCAATGTGTCATACAAGAACTGATGCTGCCCCTACTGGACAACAAATTAATTCAACATCAGCATAAAAATACTATTGAGCCTATACAGGGAGGGGGGTCAAAACTCGGTCCTGGAGGGCCGGTGTCCTGCATAGTTTAGCTCTAACTTCCTTTAACTCACTTGCCTGGAAGTTTTAGTATAGAAAGAGATTCATTAGCTGGTTCAGGTGTGTTTAACTGGGGCTGGAACTAAAATTTGCAGGACACCAGCCCTCCAGGATCGAGTTTGGGCACCCTTAGCATACATGATACAAACATGACACAATATTTTTGTATTTTACCTTATCTTGAGTTATTCTTATCGTCTGTCAACACAGTTATTTAATAATGTTGACTAAAACTGGTCTCTAAACATTAAACAAAATGTAACTGACAGGGATAAAATCTGAAGACTCAGCCCTCACTGTCAAAGGTCCAGAATTTGTCCCATACATGAGCTCACTTGTCCTATTTTGACTGCTATGCCATCATAAATAGTGAAAATAACCCATGGAAAGGCTTTAAGACAACGCGGAATCCTGGTGTGACTTCAGTTAATCAGTTTTGTTCAATGCAAACTATTATTTTTCCAAGAGTCTAGCATCAAGCTGTGCATGAAAACATACAATCTGACATAAGCGAAGTCATCTTTCGCTACTTTTAAATGGAGAAAACGACAAGTACTTTATTCTATAAATCTTAGACCTTATTCTTGAAAGAAAACATGAGCAATAAAAAAGTGTGAAGCTCTGAATTATTATTATTCATTCATTCATTCATTTTCTTTTCGGCTTAGTCCCTTAATTAATCAGGGTTATCATTATTATTATTATTATTATTATTATTATTATTGTTATTATTATTATTATTATTATTATTATTATTATGTTTCAGTTTCTTTATTATTAAGTGGCCAATTTCTGACTGAGGAAAGTTGAATGTGCTGGCCAGTTTGTTTAATTTAAAACTTATTTTTCTAATGATATAAAATGTAATAAATTTCTATTTTAAAAACAAATATTTTTCATATTTCTTTATTCTAAATATTTAGGCAATATGATGACCATCTGACAAGGTAATTCAGCTAAAAAATAGTGCTTAAAATGTCACCTAAATTCAGAGTTTAAAACTTATAATTAAATAGAGAAATGAGGCAAATAACTGCAGAAAGGTACACTTTTTGGGTAAAAAGAACTACGCCTTTCAGCAGGCTGTCTACAGGAATGTAATAGATTAAATACAAAGTATCAGTTTGATCAGCGGAGAATCACATATACATTTTAAAATTAACAAGCAAGGAAACTGATACTGATTCAAATTGTGGATATTAAATACTGCTAACAAGTTACATAGGCTAGGCTATCTGGCTACATTTTAGATTACTTTTAGATGTCACATGACCATAGCATTCCAGCATGCAAATGTTTTACGTTTTTGACATTAAATATTACCCTTAGACATGAAAATTAAATTCAATATCTTCTGTGCTGCAAATTTTATGGTCAAAAATCTTAACGAATGCCACTGCATGATGAAGTCATAGTGTTTCACAATAATAAAGCATGCTAATATATAATCATAGTCAATAAAAAAGTAATCATAGTTCTCAGTATGTTTATGAATCTGAGTATTTTAAAATGTAAATGATTCTAACTCATAATATCTAAGTTATTTGATTACATAATCCAGATTCCAGGCATGCGGATGCTGCCCAGCACTGACCCTGGAAATAAAGTGCTGCTGTTTGACAGGTGAGGGATTAGGTAAGGCATATTGGAATACAACAAACAAACTAACCTACCTGACAGACAATATTATATTCATTGTGTAATATGAGATGAAAAAGAACGTTAATATGTAGGTTATAGATCATTTTAGGGCTGCTCAATATTAGAAAAAAAACTTTCCTGACCCCAGAGCTATACATGCAGTATATACAGATTATTGAAAGTTTAAAGCACTGGGTTTGCTACTTTTGTACTCTTTGCCTTAAGTAAAATCACTGTCCATTGAGACAATCCCCTTTTCCTTTTCTTCTGTGCGCTCAAAACAATGAACACATTGTCTCAATGACTGCATGATTCATTGTGACTACTTTAATTTTAATTCAGCAATTTATTTCATGGGCTGCATGGTGGCGCAGTGGGTAGCACAATCGCCTTGCCTCAAAGCAAGAAGGTCGCTGGTTTGAGCCTCGGCTGGGTCAGCTGGCATTTCTGTGTGGAGTTTGCATGTTCTCCCTGTGTTCGCGTGGGTTTCCTCCGTGTGCTCCAGTTTCCCCCACAGTCCAAAGACATGCGGTACAGGTGAATTGGGTAGGCTAAATTGGCCGTAGTGTATGTGTGTGAATGACTGTGTATGGGTGTTTCCCAGGGGTGGGTTGCAGCTGAAAGGGCATCTGCTGCGGTTCATTCCACTGTGGTGACCCCAGATTAATGGAGGGATTAAGCCAAAAAGAAAATGAATGAATGGATGAATTTATTTCATTCATCCATTCATTTTCTTTTCGGCTTAGTCCCTTTATTAATCTGGGGTTGCCACAGCGGAATGAACCGCCAAGCAATTTATTTATTAAAATATATTTAATTAAACTAAAACGTAACTCACATTACACTTCAAAAAAGTAACTCAAATATTAATACTTATTTTTTTTAAAATAATGTGTTACTTTACTCATTACATAGAAAAGTAATGTTGTTACGTAACTCGAGATACTAGTAATGCATTACCCCTAACACTAGCGGTGTTTACTTCTTACTTCTGCATTTCCTTTGACATATGACTTTCACAATCAGTGATTTGAAAAAACACAAGGTAAATTTGTAAATCTGACTCACAGCACTTGTTTGCTTTAGTTCACATGATTTGTTGTCATTTGTTTTGACATTTCCTTATTGGAAGACAGTCAGGTATTTTTTTTTTATCTGTCATGCTTTTCTTTGAAAGTTGGTTAACAATCTGCACTGTTAATTTTCCAGTGACATAAATATTGTTTCTAAAATAACTGAACCCTTCTGATGCAACCTGATTATTTCACATCATATTGTTTTTAAGCTCTGATAACCATTTACAGCTAGTATTCACAGAGAAATTTTTTTTTTTCTGAGAAAAGACTGTATTATTATTTTGAGAAATAACAGTATTATAGTTGAAAACAAAACATTTGAGTGCTGTTGCTGTGCTGATTTGTAAATAAATAATGTTGTAAATAAAAATATCAGTTAATATAGCCTAACACAAACTTATATTGGCCTATCCGAAATTTTGCAAGTTTCAATCAGTTGTCAATAATCTATATGCTAACTAATCTAAACACTTTAGTTCCTATCATTTTAATGGCGCAAGGCACACAATTCTGTCCTAAAAATTAAGTATTGACTTGTTTAACATTTATTTTGCAGAATAATATGAAGTTCTATGTCGGAAAGGTAATATTTGCTTGTTTATTATTGTGATTCTATTATTATTATTATTAGGTCAAATACTTGAATTGGCCAAAAGAGGGCATGTCTGGTTGAGCAAGACAGTAAACTGTACAACACTGACGACTGACTATGAGAAAGTCTTTTACCTTTCCTCTCGTATCTTTTATCAGCAAAGCTGTATAACAGGGTATTTTTATATACTTTTTTTCTACTGAAATCCATTTGTCGGAGATACTTTGTTAACTTAATGTGTGTTTATTTTCATCTGGATTTGATCACCGTGCTTGTTCTTGTGATTTTGGTCCGTTTCAGATGTCTGCTGCGTGCGGTCTCCTTTTGCTGATATTTGGATTTACCATGCTGAAGTTCATCTGCTGTTACAGTGATGGAAGTTTATTGACCGACCAGTGTCAAAGTATGGCTATAAATCATGGCACACCACAAGCCGCAGGACAAGAACCAAACATTTTCACCGTCGATCCAGATAACGTGATTGTGGACAGTTCGCAAGTGGGAAGGGGCATTACAGGTAGAATCTTAGTTTTTACATACAATTTACATTTTATGCATCTTGAAGACGCTTTTATCCAAAGCGACTTAGGGGATAGTGGGGTAAATTTAAAGCAACACTTTTTGGTTTTGGGCAAATAATGACCAAAGTAATGGGGTTAATGGGGTTGAAATAAAAACATTCACAGAAAGGTAATTTCTTTCACATTTCTTATACAACAAATTAAAGTACACAAGTCTCACATAGTGCAAATTGATTTAAATTGACTCCAGCTACAAATACAGTTTAAATGTCACATATAAGCCTAGATCAAATTTATGCTGATGTCATATCTTACACTATAATGTAATTTTGTCAAATGATTTGATTGTAGCTTCATCAGAACAGTTTTTTTCATGGGAAGGGAGTCAGATTTGTCTGGGGACTCGACAACAGCTGTTGTGCCGAAATCTATGACCCGTCGAAAACTGTGACCAGGGGGCGCTGTTCAGTAAAATTTTCATTCGAGAACGTGCTTGTCGCTCATGCACGCGACCGTGGCGTGAACGCGCAGACACTGTAATCAAGTGATCAGCGTCGAGCGTTGCTGAGGATGTTTAAATCCTGCATCATAAAGGCTACTATTGGGAATTTGGGATTCGGAAAACAGGTTCATGGAAGAACTGGATTTTGACCATCCAAATTCTTGTAAAGAAGAAATAAAAATATATATATTCTGTCGCTGCGGTCCCCTGGTATAGGCTACTCGTAGTTTGTTTCGTTATGAAATATAGTTTGTGCATTCCAGATATACGTCCCCCTACTTTTAGAGACAGACGAAACCGGCGATTAAAAATTATATGAACTTAAACTTTTAAATCTCATACAGCTAAGTGCAAACATTTTTGCATACATGCGTCTTTGAGAAACAGCAGGGTCAAAACTAGAACCTAAAGTTCGTTGACGAACTTTGATGTTGGCTTGAGAAAGCCAACGTGACTGCGCTAGGATTCAAAGGCAGTTGGCAGGATGCCCAGCGGTTGCTAAGTGGTTGCTAGGCAGTTGCCAAGGCATCGCTAGCTGGTTGCTAGGGTGTTTTGAGGGTTTCCTACTGTAGGCAGTCGCTAGGGTCCACTGGGTTGTTAAGGGGAGCACGGGGCACAAAGTAAAGCAGGGTTCAATGTAACACAGAGTTTTAAGGTATTTGCTCAGGGTTAACCATGGCATGCTTCCGGGGTTTTCACCACAATGTCAGCAGACGTCTTCCTGACAATTATTGAAAAAGTTTGGCGAAATTTGGATGAGAAACCAGAAAAAAACATTTTTGCAGCATAAAAATCAGTGAAAGTACATAAGAAAAATCTTATTGTAGTGATCACCGTCTTCTAGGCTAAAAGATGAAACCATTTTGAAAGATGTAAAACACAGAGACTGCTAGCCAGTTGAGGAAAACATGACACAGCGGGGTTAGTTGGGCACACACTGTTGGACACCAACTAAACCAACACAATATTATTTTAATTTTGAGTGTAATGTTGAGAACTTTTTAAATAAAAATGTTTTGAATAGAAAATATGGCTTTAATAGAAAAAAATATTTTATTGCTAATTATGCAAATAAATGCATTGTATAATAATGGATAAATGAATAATAATGCAAATAGATTCAAATGTGTTTATCCAATAAACAAATAAATAAAATAAACATACTGTGCTCTGTAGAATAAAAAAGAAATGAACTGTGTGAAATCTGCCTTTATAAGCGTGTTACAACTAACCCTCTGTCTGTTACAACTATCGGTTACAACTTGGTGGGGTAAATAGTAAAATTTTTACTCCTGGCATTTTTGACAGTACTGCACAGAAACCATAGGTCCGGCGATCATAATTCCAGTGCTCATTTGTAGGAGAGGCTTGTGTGTTGTTGGTAAAAAAAAATATGGTTTGTCTAAACCCATTACTTTGTTCATTATTTGACCAAAACCAAAAAGTGTTACCGTGTGCCCCGCTCTCCCCTACTGGCAAGCCTCATATTTGATCATATCCTAATAATTAGCAATCATTTCCAGCATGTTATTGCACTTAGCTAATTGTTATTAGCATTGCTAAACAATGCTAGCATGTGTAGCATACAAGTCCCATTTGCTAGCATGAGTCAAACATAAAAAAGTGTATGAATCTGAGAAATCATTGTAAACTGATACATGCATAAACGGCTTGCCATAGACTGAACTTGGAATTAATGTAAAAATGGCTTGCCATATCAACAGCAGGAGATTTGCCGTGGAATCTATTATTCTTTTAAGGAGACACAATTACTTGTATAAGTCTAATATAGCGAATTAATCCTTACTAAAGCATCTGTCCTGTAATAACTAAATCAGTAGATGGCTCTCTTTTTCTCTAATCACAATCAAACAGATATCTGAAATGAAATAAAGCTCTGTTTGATTCTCCGCTAACAGCTCATTTGTACGGGGAAATCACTGAATATTTAGGATGTATAAGATTAACCTGAGTCAAAACGCGATCTGACAAAGAGAAAAACAATATTTTTCGTTTGATCCGCCTCTGTTAACACAGCCTATAGAACGGCATTTGCGCATGTTTGTCTCGGTCTGTGAAAGATCCTTTATTCTTTCAAGCCTATCACTCCATGTCATGACGTTTGCAAACATTCAATTCAGTCTTTTAGTTTTACAGTAGTTTGATTAACCTCACAAGATTAGTCGAAACGTGACATAGAGAGACAGTCTATTTCTCCTGCAGAGAGAGAGAGAGAGAGCGCGCCTCTGCGTGAGTCGCGATATCAGCACTGTTGCCAACTATTTTAAACGAAAAGGCGCTAAGCTCTGCCCGAAAAGTCGCTAAAAGTCGCTAGATTACGTCATACGCTAATTTGCATATTACTGACGTCATCACGTTCTACCGTTTCTGTTTATTTAACAGCCTATGGTCAATAAAGGGGTATTTATATTTAGACTACGCTTTATGTAACGTTATGCATGTCAATTTAACTAAATTTATTGCTGTTTGAATACAGTATATCATTATAGATGTGTAGTGAATTTGCAGTAATCTCTCAGACGTAATAAACTCAGACAAGTTCTGAAACTCACTTAAAACATCTGTGATTGTGCACAAGAAAAGAATAAACGGTCAAATTAAATTGTTAAAATAAAGGAGAAGCAGATCGGTTTGACTGTACAAGGGAAATACCTTTACACTGCCGGTGCTAATTCATTCGGCGTCAGTACACAGAAGAGTGATCTGCTGTCAGGCTGCAGGTGGGAGAGACTGCTTTTACGAGAACTGGGTCGCCTGTCAGTGCTCTGAGGCAGGGGAGGGGCATCATCCGCAGCTCGTTGAGAAGAGTAGGGACGGTACAGTAATGGACAGATAACAGTCTTTAAACATCTCCAGTAGCAAACAAAAAAGTCGCTAGATTTGTCGCTAGTCGCTTTTTTGAAAATTTGTCGCTAGGGGGGTCTGAAAAGTCGCTAAATCTAGCGACAAAGTCGCTAAATTGGCAACACTGGATATCAGTTTGAAAACACTGCATCTCTCTAAAATCACGAAAGGCGATCTGTATGATGAAGTAAACGTTTTACCGAACTTCTCCATGTAAGCATCAGTGTTTTAGAGTAAATTATTGCTTTCACATGCTCGGATATTGTATAGAGAATAACAACTGCCTACAGACGCAGCTGCCAAACTGAAAGCGATTGTCTTTTATGTTCCATATACGCGGTGTTCAGTGTAACATATGACTTTGTGTTTTACAATGGTTGGATATGGGTACAATCGCTGGAATATTTAAATATAAAGACCTTTCTATTTTGGGCTCTTTGACTAACGCGTCTGTGTATCCGCTGACAGCCAGCTCATAAACGCGACAGCAGCCACGGATGAATATTAGATGAATTTTCTTCAGACAGAAACATCATATTATTCATAATGTCAGATTTCACATCTTATCACTAACTAGAACGTTTTAAAATAGCTTTGAAAGTTTCAAAATAGCTTGAATTATGCTTCAAAACTGTATGAATATGCTTCTCCTCTCTGAAAGACAGCTGAGCTAAACCCAACGTGTGCGTGAGAGTCTTATTTCTTATCCTGTAGTGCCCTCTTGTGGACACTCTCATACCAGACACTCTCAGACTCTCAGATTTAATGCAAATTTAATATAAAAAAAATATTTGTTGCAAAAACTGTAATTTATTATTACTTCGAATAAATATAGTAATAATCTGCATCTTCCGACACATCTTTTAGGGAAATTTGGGCCTTGTATAATTTTTTTATATGCCCGAAAAAAAAATATGTAAATATTTGCAATTTTTAAATAAATTTTTAATAAAAAAACTATAAATCTTATCGGCATGAGGAGATATAGCAACAATCTGGACTACAGAAAGCACCTTTTGGCAAACTTTGGGCCTTGTAGCATGAATGGCCTAGGAGGAGATGCGTTTGTTTTGGCATAATAATAATAATAATAAGTTTAAGTAGGATAACAGTATGTTGGCTTTCTCAAGCCAACATAATAATTAGCGATTAGACATTACAGAAATCTTGCACACAATGTGCATTTATGTTTACGAGTCAGCAACTGGTATAAGTAACATTTAGCCTGAACGACACTGATATTCCCTCAGATGGTTTTATGATAAGTTTTTCTAGACATAAAAATATAATTTCACAAGTAAGACATTTGTTATCATAAGGGTAACATTCGGCTGTCTTTATAAAAGTTGAAAACAAAGGATATAAAGTGAATGAAAAAAAATCACATTGAAAAACTAAAGGCCTTATGTAACTTTTTATAAGTGTTTGAAAATTGATGTCAGACAGCCTTTTACAAAAAAATAAATAAATGAAATAAGTTGGCAGAGAGTGGGGATTTTACTTTGGATGTCAAGGTTTACAATATCCTTTAATATATATATAATTTTATGTTCAACAGAAGAAACTCATATTGGTTTTGACCAAATCAAGGATGAGTAAATAATGACAGAATTTTCATTTTGGGGTGAACTATCTGTTTTTACCCATCAGATACAGTGACCTAAAGATCAGATCAACTGTATCTAAAAATAAGATGAGTCTGATGAGTCTGGTCAATATTGTTTTATAAAAGAGGAAGATGATGGACTGACACATAACCTTTATCCTTTTATTAAATATTATAATCAGTCAACAAATGGGGTAGCCTAACATATTTCAATAGTTATGAATTTTGATTAATTTTCAGTGACTCTACAGCAAGCATATAAAAACAGGTGCATCTCAATAAATTAGAATGTTATCGAAATGTTGAATAATTTCACCATTTCATTATAATTAATATATTAAATAATAGTGTGTAATAAATCTATATAATTTACGAGTTTTACATTTTGGATTTAATTAGTGAAAGGAATCATATTTTCATTGTCTGTCTAATTTATTGACATGCACCTGTATAAAGATATCTGGTCATCAATGTTTTATAAAATAGAAATAGGTCTAACACAAAATTAGTCAATTTATTAAACATAATAATTAGGTTTATGCAGGGATAACACACTTCTATAGTTATGAATCTTGGATATCACATGTAATTTGAACTAATTGGCATTTGTAATGAACAAACTATACGATTTTTTCGACTCAATCTCGTAACTAAATGTTCTAACAGGAGACAACAAGAACAGCGACATAATACATTTTTTATTTCTTCTTTACAAGAATTTGGATGGTCAAAATGTCATGACTCCATTAAAGAGCCCCTATCATGGGTTTTTGAGAATGACCTTCCATGTAATGTGTAACAGCTCTAAGTGAAGTGAAATATTCAGCTAAGGCTTAAATCTGAAAGTGCACAGTGTTTAAAACTATTGATTCTTTCATAAAAGAGTCGACTCATAATGCTTCAAATGAATCGTCTTGATAACGAGTCTTTAGCCGTTTCGGTGTGACGTCGATACGAAACTTAAGCCCCGCCCAATTGTTGCGCATGCAAACCCGGGAAAATTGAAACCTGCGGCCCCGCCAACAAACACTATAGCAGATCCCGGTTGAATCAAGTGATGAAGACGCTGTGCTCAGCTGGATATTATTGGAAGTGTGAGGGGAAAGTTAGTGTTATTTTCTCTACCCAAAGATGAAACTATGAAGAGTGAGTGGTTGAGGTTTGAGACTTGTGCTGTGTTTCCTGGAATCTACACGCTTACAGCGGGGGATTCGTCGGCTGTTTGTTAAAGGAAGGATCAGAAAAGACTATTGATGTGTGGGACTTTGTCAGAGCTCGACAGGAACTTTACAGCACACAGTTCATGGACCAGTTTCTTCCTCCATTTCACAAGTGACAGTAAGTGCGATTAAAATGGTTGCCTCCTTGTTTTCTCTAGCTGCAAATTACGTATTTAATTGTGTTTTGTTACTTGTAACCGGTAGGTGGTAGGTGGTTTAAATTATGGGAGTTTTCCAGGATTAATAACAAAGCGGGAGATGGGTACATACACTATGCACTCTGACTACTTCAACATTGTTGATGCGCTGTGGTGGCATTTCACGTCGCTGAAGGAATCATATGAGAGTCGCTGGGATAATTAAGTAAAAATAAATGCATATTATAAGACAATTAAAGTGTTTTTTGATCTTGCATGCATATCAGCCTGTTGTTGGAGACCCTTTAAACCAAAATATGACCCTTTTTAATATATAATAGGGGCTCTTTAAAGTTCTTCCATGAACCTGTTTTCCGAATCCCAGGATTTAAACATCCTTTACAGCATTGCTCGACGCTGATCGCTTGATTACTGTGTCTGCGCGTTCACGGTCACATGCATGAGCGACAAGCATGTTCCCCTTCATAAGGGAACTCCAACGCGTGTCTGTAGATATACAGACTTTGGGAGTGCGTTAGACGGCCAATCACTTCTGAAGATAAGAAAACGGGCCAATGAAATGCCAATTGAATTGGCGAAGCTTAGCTCCACAGCTGAACCTGATGCGCTCATCAACGCTATATCAGTCAGCTGTTGGAGTCAGCTTCTCAGATTTGTTGCTTCAGACCCGATCACGAGACTGAAGACACGCTATCTGCCAACCTGATTTCAAGTTTACTCACCAGTGCGGGAGAAGACGCAACAGCGGCGGTCGATCTGGGATTCCTGTCCCCTGAGCGTTTTGCTGGTGTGCACAAAAGAGCAGTTTTTCATTTAAAGAGGCAGATTCCCTAAGAGAGCAACATAGTCAATCAACACCACTTTTTCAAGACGCTGTTCTGACTGTGCGTTTCTGGATGCAGTGGTTCCTATCTCCGGATGAAGGGCACGGGTAGTGCATGACAGGTCTGGGGGTCCAGCATGTATATGCGGTGCCCGCGGACAGCTCATGCTCTCACTGTGAGGGCGTGGCTGTTGCACAGCTGAGATCGCGGCTTCAGCCACCCCCGTTGATCTCTGTGAAAGCGGTTAGCACACGGGCAGATCTGAGGATCACTGTCGTGGTTTATCCGTCGCCTCCGGGCCTGCGGACCCCCCACTACTCCACAGCGCGCCCCATCCAAGCTTCAGGTGGTTGTACGGTTCATCCCCCGGGATGCCCGCGCCTCCGCTAGATGACACTGGAGATCCAAGGTCTATCGCGACATAGGAGGGCGAGCTGTTATGCTCAGATGACAGTCCGGGCTCGCTTCTATCCTACGGGGTGCAATGTGCAGTCACGGTTCTCAAATCAGACATAATGGCTGCGCTTCCTGGGCTGTTTCCGCAGTGCGGCTGGAGATGGCTTGTCCCCCAGTCCATGTAAGATGAATCTTCCAGCCCCCGTCCCCTTCTTCCCAGGGGCACACAGCGAGCACACGCTGGCATAGAGGGCGTTTTTTCTCCGCCCGGTCCATGTGTGCTTCCGCCTTCACCTCCCTTGATGGCGAGGCGGCCAGTGGGTACCAAGCTATTTCCTCAGGTGGTGGGCACTGCCACTTGGAGGGGTAAGCTGAGACCCCCGTCTAAGGCGGGTGGGTTATTTGTGTCTCTCATGGCCAGAGCCCACACCGCTTTGGGCCATGCCGCTTCTGCCCAGGCTTATGCGTAAGCATCGCACGGTAATCGACTATGCTCTCATGACCTTAAAGTCGGCCGCCCGTGCTCTGGGGAGGACGATGGCCACATAGTGGTCTGGAAATGCCCCCCTGGCTTACTCTAAAGATTTGCGCCGCGCTGACAAAGTACAATTTCTTAGTGTGCCTATATGCCTTCTCGGCGACACCGTCGGGGACTTTACCCAGGAGTCCTCGGTGGTGAAAGATCAGCCGTGCGCGATGGAGCAGGTCATCTTTTGGTGGGCTCAGAAAACTGCTCTCCCCATCAGTTCCGTCCGCGCTGGCTGTTCCTCGCCGAGTGCGCTCTTCCTGTGGCTCCAAAATGCTCCAGTCCATTCCATTGGCTAGTGAACGCGCCGAGCCCCCCCGCTGGGAGTTGACGCTCCCGTCACAGGTCGCCGTTAAGTCCAGTAATCGGACCGCAAACCGAACCTGAGGCGGGCTGCTTGGAGAGAAGGAGAACCGTTCTTTCCCTGGTGGAGGCCGGGACTCCCCAGCGAATGTATGTAGCAATCCGAAAAGAGCTTTTCCTCCCTCTGAGTGTGGAAGCCCAATTGCTGCCAGCATGGGACGCGCTACCTTCCAGCTCTCAGCTTTGGTGCATTTCGCCACAGGCTTGAGGGCGCAGGAGGATGAGCTCCTTTCTCGCACCTCCAGGCACTCCGCGGGATCCTGGGAGGAAGGTAAGAGTCAATCTCTTATTATCAACTCTTCCTCCGGACGCTCTGCTTCCTGGGGTGAGCCCTCTCCATCCCGAAGCTGCCCCTCCGCGGGTACGTCAGCGATCGTTCCTGTGATGCTGCTCATTTGGACTCTGTCGGCCTCGGTAGCGCTGCTCAGCCCGTGGTAGTAGCTTACGCGGACGGTCAGACTTGGCTATGCGTTCAATTTGCTGTTGGCCTCCAGAGTTCACAGGTGTGCATTTAAGCGATCATCGCTATGCCACCCCCTGTCTCGAGTGAGAAGATTGTTATCCTCCTGGCGAGATACAATCGAGCCAGTCCTCCAGCCGAGATGAAGAGTGGGTTTACGCCCCCCTTCATCGTATCCAGACAGCGGTGGGTTATACCAATCCTATCTGCGCGTTTTAATCTGTCATCTGTTCAGGATGTCGATCGAGATGCTCATGCAGAAACGCATCCCCCTGTTTCCATGCGTGGAGGATGCCCTGTGCCTATTTGGCGCATGCGCATCTGCATTTTTGATTATTCATTGACTGTTATTATGTTTAGGTCTCTGAACTGATCGATTATTCACAGGGACCTGGTGCTCCGGCACCTCGGCCTGTTCGGGTTTCGGGTCAACAGAGTATGAGCAGGCTCTCCCCCGGGCAGAGCTTCTCTCATCTCGGGTTGGAGCTGGACTTGGTCTGCATCACAGTGCGCTCTTAGTGCGCTGGGCTGGCGCTGCCCTGTCCGATTAATTCGACAGGTATAGTGGTGTCACTGAAATTATTCAGAGGCTCCTGGGGCATATGACATTTGTAGCTGTTATCACGCCACTCAGTTGTTTATATGAGACCAATTCATCGCTGGCTTCGCGATTGGGTCCCCAGATGGGCATGGCGTGGAGATGCACCGGGTGTCTGTCACCACACTGTGTCTCCGCACCTTCAGCCCCTGGATGGATCTTGCCTTCTACAGGCCTGAGTGCCCTTAGAACAAGTGTCCAGTTATGCTGTCATTTTGACAGATGCTTCCAGTATGGGCTGGTGGGCTGTGTGTATCGAGCATGCAGCTGCAGGTACGTAAACCGGACCCCGGTTGCATTGGCATTTTAACTGCCTTATTCTGTTGGCATTGTTTCTCGCTCTTCGCCGGTCCCTACCGAAGCGGGAAAGGGAAACACATGTTGGTTAGGACGGCCAGCTTGGCTGCAATAGCATACATCAACCGTTTGGGTGGTGTACGCTACCGCATCATGTCTCAGTCCGCTCCTCCGGAGTCTTGCGGCTAAAAAGCTGTGCGCTGTTCATATCCCGTACAAGCTCTCCATGCCAGCTTACATGCTCTCAGGGCCGTTATGTTTCTGGGAGAACAGAGACTCCACCCCGGTACGTTCCAGCTGTTATGGGCACGCTTCAGAAAAGCCCAGGTTATCCTGCTGTTTCTCCCGAGCGGCCCTTCGCTGGCTGCTTTCCCTGATCTGCACAAAGGCTCTGGCTCTCAGCTGGCCCCGGGTTACGCAACATGCGTTTTCTTTTCCCCAGTGAGCCTGCTCGCACAGACACTGTGCATGGTCAGGGAAACGAGGAGCGGATCTCGATCGTTGCGCCTCTCTGGCCCAACTGAAGCCGAGTTTCAGAGTTTTCCTCACACTCCTCGTGATGGCCCTCCCTGATGAATCCCCCCTGAAAAAGCACTTCCTTTTTCTGTGACAGGCACCCTCTGGCACCCGTGCAGGGCTCTGGAACCTCCTTGAATGGTTTCTAGACAGAGCGCGATGGACTTAGTTGACCTATCAGTGCGATGGGTAACACGTCACTCAGGCTAGAGCACCCTATTAGGCATGGCTATGTTCTGCAGTGGAGTCTATTCATTGTGTGGGAATTCTCTCTGAGTAACCCCCTGGACATGACAGATTAGTGTTGTGTTTTCTTCCTTCAGGATAGCTGGAGCGCAGGCTGTCTCCCTCCACACTGAAGGTTTGGCGTGTGGTCATCCCCATTTTCGCTGGGGATGTAAGCGCGCTGGGAAAGCATAACCTCATCAGCCGGTTTCTCAGAGGCGTGTGGCACCAGATGTTAATTCCATTTCGGCCCCCTCTATCACCCTCTTTGGATCTCTCTAGCCCCAGCGGTTAAGATTAGGTCCGTTGAGCCACTCAATCAGTATCTATAAGTTTCTGTCCTTAAGGCAGCTCTGCTGATTGCGCTGGTATCAGGAGGGTTAGGATTCCCATGGCATTTTCGGTCAGTGAATTGTGCCAGTAATTCGGACCGGACTACTCTCATGTTTACCATCGGTTCACCTTGTGCCAAGACTCCTACCGCCCCCCTTTTAATATTAGGTGGTGAGCCTGCAAGTGCTGCCTGCGCAGGAGGCAGACCCAGCCTTTCATTGCTATGTCCGCGCCTGGCGCTTAACATGACATGAGAGCATCCCCCCCCCCCCCCCCCCGACCATACACAAACATTTCAGGGGAAAACAAGTCAACGGGAGGTATTATTTAGAAAAAGGAAGTAAGATACATAAGGAAAGAAAAAAAAAAACTCCCTCTCACCCTGGTCTAAAATTAGGGCAGAGTGAGATCAAGGATAAAAACAAGCCCCGGCAGTCAAGCACATAAACACATAGACAAGACAAAACATCGCAACAGGGAATGGGAACAGGGGATGTGGATATAGTCCAGCAAGGGCGGGCATCCAATCGGCCTGCAGCTGAAAAGCGCTGGTCACAGACCCGCCTACCCCCTCCAGTGGGTGAAAGCACACGAAGGCGTGGGATGAGGGACTCGGTAGTGATAAGTCTATCTGTAACTGTGTATGTGTGTGTGTGTGTGTGTGTGTGTGTGTAAGCCTGTATAGTCCAACAGGTGTCCTTGACAGGGAGCAGGAATATCAGAGCGTCTCCTTATCTTGCTATCCGGGAGAAGTTGTTTTTCTCCAGCCGAGGCCGTCTGGCTGGAAAAGCACAGGGAAGCCGAAAGAGAAGAAAGTATTTCAAATTTAGGACAATATCTGGCAATTTCACAGATATTAAATGTCCATCATTGGTCTCCAGGTCTGGCCAAATCTTGTTGCAAAGCCGCTAATTTCACCCCGATGTTTTCCAATTTGCGCTCTAATGCAGCAGTCTGAGTATTAGCATTTCTGCCCACTATAGTTTCAATCAAGCCGGCCAGCTTGTTTGGGTTTTGAGCAGCACTGACCGCTTTCATCAGTCGTCGATATCCCAGGGCGCCGCATAAGCCCATCAGCAGAAACCCCTGTTATCAAAGTTCCGAATAGATAGATATCCTCAATATCCTCCAGGGACAGAGCAGCGAGGCACACGACGCGCCACTTCTCCCACCCGTCCATCACGTATCCAGCTGCAAACGTCCTGGCAGGACAAGTGGGCTCTCCCGAGCCCAAGCTTCTCGTCGAGAAGATGGTGTCAATTGCGTTCAGAGACCAGTTGATCAGATCCATAATTCCTTATTCGTTTGGATAGCAGGGCACGGAGAGCCTCAGAGATAGAATAAGACGAGACAAGAAGAGCCAGCCAGGGAAGATAAGGGATGGAGAGGGAAAAAGTGCGATCACCTTCGTGAGAGCCGAAGAAAGAACTGACTAAGAAAGATCTACAGACACACATCTCTGTTCCCTATTCGGGGAACGTAGGTTACGGACGTAACCAGGACATTCTCAAGTGAAACTTCTCTGAACAGCACCCCCTGGTCACAGTTTTCGACAGGTCACAGATTTCGGCAAAACACCTGGATCTTTCGTATAGTAGCGCCAAAGATGCAAAGAGTAAAAATCTTCCTATTTAACCCATCTAGTTGTAACAGAAAGATAGTTAGTTGTAACACTTGCTGGAAAAGTCAGATTTTACAGAATTTTAAATTTAGTTTAGTTTATATAATATATTTTCTCAGTAGGGCAGCACGGTGGCGCAGTGGGTAGCACAATCGCCTCACAACAAGAAGGTCGCTGGTTCGAGCCTCAGCTGTGTCAGTTGGCATTTCTGTGTGGAGTTCGCATGATCTCCCCGTGTTCGTGTGGATTTCCTCCGGGTGCTCCGGTTTCCCCCACAAGTCCAAAAACATGTGGCATAGGTGAATTGGGTAGGCTAAGTACTGGGTTGCAGCTGGAAGGGCATCCGCTGTGTAAAACATATGCTGGATAAGTTGGCGGTTCACGGGGAGAACATGCAAACTCCACACAGAAATGCCAACTGACACAGCCGGGCCTCGAACCAGCGACCTTCTTGCTGTGAGGCCATTGTGCTACCCACTGGGCCACCGTGCTGCTGTTGCACAACCATTTGGAAAGAATTTATAATTTTAAATTTGATTGGGATGATTTTGTATAGGAGTGCATAAAATATAATAATCTACAAGCATAGATAAATGTAATAAAATATACAAACGAAATAAACAGCATTGTATTGTTTTCCGAAGAGTGGAACTGTATTCAGGTATACAGAAATTGAATAATCAAATGTAAAATAATGCCACATAGTCTACTGCGAAAATTACACTGAATATTGCGAAATGATAAATTGTAATTCATACTCAACATTGTGCATATATCGATATATTGCGATATCGATGCTAAAACTATATATTGTGCAGCCCTAGTCTCTATGTGTTTTTTATGTCTTTCAAAATGGAAAAACAATGATTATAATAAAAAACACTTTCATGTTGCCAAAATGGTTTCTCTTGTGGTTGTCATTTAAATTTCACCTAACTTTTTCAATAAATGGCAGGATGGTGTTTGCCGATAAGGTAAACTGCTCGGAAGCTGTCATAGTTAACCCTGAGCAACTTAAAACTCAATTTTAAAACTTAGTGTTACTTTTTGTGCCCCACTCTCCCCTACATTTCATTCAAAATTGTACTCAAATTGTATCAGTTCTTCTATATAAGTAAAATATATTAAAGGATAGTTGACCTCAAAAACTCAGCATATTAACCCTTAGCCAACATTATTCAAAATATAATATCTATTTGTTAAACTTTGTTAAACAAAGGAATGAAACTAAAACAGCTTTGGAACAGGTTGATAGTGAGCAAATCATTCATTCATTCATTTTCTTTTCGGCTTAGTCCCTTTATTTATCAGGGGTCGCCACAGCAGAATAAACCGCCAACTTATCCAGCATATGTTTTACACAGCGGATGCCACAGCTACAACCCATCACAGGGAAAAACTTAAACACTCTCAATCACACACATACAAAACGAACAATTTAGCTTTCCCAATTCACCTATAGCACATGTCTTTGAACTGTGGGGAAACCGGAGCACCCAGAGGAAACCCACGCCAACATGGGGAGAACATGCAAACTCCACACAGAAATGCCAACTGACCCAGCCGAGGCTTGAACCAGCGACTTGCGCCGCCTGAGTAAATGATGAAAGAATTACAATCTTTGGATAGACTCTTCCTTTAACAACTCTGACACACCGTTTTTAATCCCTCACACTGAAAAATCTACTTTTCAAGCTGTTTGGACAGACATATGTGTAGGTATAGTGTGTAGACAGTCATATTGGGGTGATATAAACACACCCAGTCCTTTTTTTTTCAATTTAACAACATAAAAACGGTGGACCAATTGGATCGGTTTTCAGACCGACCGCAACTTGACGTAGGAGTGCGGTCCCCCCGCCCACCGAATTGATTGACAGCTGCGTATTAACATGTCTCTGTAGTAACGTTTAAAATCCTATCAACAAGACAGGACGTGCACAAAGCAACCATGAATAAAAGATCTGTTCAGTTTGCTGGGATCATCAGTCATCATCAAATGTGATCAAGAGTGAGTTTAAAATCTTTTAAAACAGTGGATGTTTGTAATGAATTACAGCGATTTACTTCAGATTTACTTCATCACCACAGTCGCGTGTCAGAAAAATTATAAAAGAAGACGCTTCAATCCTGGTTTGTGAACGTTAAATCAGGTTTATTTTGTACATTAACATAACAGATATCCATAAAGCAGTGGATATTAACCTGTATCCTGTCACATTTGCGTGCAAAGACAGTGCAAAGCTAAATGTGCGCGCTGTATGTGTGTGTGTCCGCGCTGTTTGTGTCTGTGTCTGTGTCTGTGTCTGTGTGTGTGCGTGAACTTTGTAACGACATTGTGTGTGACGTCGTTGCAGCTCCACAACAAATGCATCAAATAATCATTGGTAAAGTTCTTACTGTAGTATTTCTTCTCACAAATGTTACGTGAGATCAGCTTACTTTATGTCTGTCAGTTGTCTGAGGCAGCCGAGGGCGGAGACTGAGGCACGCTGACAGGCACGTGGAAACCGTGCGCGGGGAGGACTAGCCTTAAAGGCCCAGTACACAAAAACAGCAAAAAGTTATTGAGAGCTATAAAACAGGGATTAGCTTAAAGACAGAAATAGTTTAAAATTAACTCTTAATATTAAGGGTGTCACGAGATCTCACGAGACTAAATCGCGACGAGATTAAATCGCGATGAGATTTCTCGTCGAGGTAAAAAATTGTCTTGTGAGTTGAAATGTCGGCATGATGGAGCATGTGGGTGAAATTAGCCTTAAAGATTGGAAACAGGATTGAATTTGAACCGCAAATCAAGTTCTTTGCATACACCTGGTAAGGCTGGCCTCTGTGTTGCACATGTCACTCTGTTAGGCGGGCGTGTGTGACGTCACCGCTTTTTTTCTCACCGGAGTTAGATGTGCATAGAGCCGCAATATTGAAGTGCAGCACAGATATGTAAACGCAACGCAATGCAAAAATGCAATCAAACTATTATCATCGTGTAGGACTTCTAGTCGTATTTTGTGACAGGACAGTCCACACAGCTGTTTGACACTATATTCTCGGCACCTACACACATCTCTAAGCGCGCACACATACTGAACTGCTGGAGACTCAACACACCCGCCTTCATCAGTTCCAAACACGTTTATGCTGTATGGAAAGTTTTCTTTTCATGGTTCAAGTGACCAAATTCTACACAAGGACTAAAAAACGCTTTTATATTGTGATGTAACACAAGTATTTAAGCATGTTCACGAGAGAGAAGGAGATCCACCACGTAACCAATATAAAATAATACTGTTCCATACATCACATGCAGAAATCAAGCCATGGACATTACATTAAGATGCCTACTGGTTTTAAAAGGCCTAGATAAAAAGAATATGGCCAAACGAGAGCGTTTCTGTCATAAACTATAGGAAAACAACTTATCAAAAAGAAAATTGAAAAATGAAACCCTGCGAACTGAATAAATACAGGAATTGAGAAAAGAGCGCTCTTTTATTTTCAGCTGTCAGTCAGCGCTCGCTCTTTTTTTCCTGGTCATTGCGCCTTTTGCCGTGTGCTGTGTAAATGCTGACAATTGGATACAAGTCACCTTTTAATGATGATAAATGTAGGCAGGTCATCAAAAAATTGGATACTGTCACAAAATCCGAATTGACCATCAAGATCTGCAATGTAAATACTGTGAAATTCTGGGAAAAGCCAGTCAGTAGAGTTTGCTATTTTTCATACATTAACAAATATCTTGCAGTGTTTGCAAGTTCATTGCATAGAATTCAATATAACTAATATAAAACTATTGCATACATAAAATTATGGGAATAATTATGAAAATTGCATACATAAAAAATGGAAGTTCAAGTAAAAAAAAAAAAAACACCTAAATTGATTTGCATTTTGTGATTTTTTTTTTTAAATAAAAAAAATAAATCTATTTTCCATTTATATATTAGCAAAATATTTCATCATTAAGGATTTCTTTAAAATTGTGTACAAATATCGTTCTCGTGAACCCAATCTTGTGTCTCGTCTTGTCTCGTGGAGTAGGCGTCTCGTCACACCCCTACTTAATATTATACTATAATTTTTGGATTTTGTTATTAATATGCTATATTAAAATGATCAAAGTAATGCACTTTCTCCTGTTCTCTGATTGATTACTTCAAACTAGGCGAAGAAACAGCCTCATAATCTCGTCTGCAATTAGTACACGTCAGTCTGTTCATTCACAAACTATGCGTGAAGTGAAGGCAAGGCAAGGCAAGGCAAGGCAAGGCAAGTTTATTTATATAGCACATTTCATACACAGTATGAAAGTGAAAGTCTCTCTTTGTGTATTTTTGAGTGAACTATTTATTGTATCTGCATAGTTGTCCAAATTAATGTCCTGTGGGTGTTTTATAACGAAGACGCACCTATACAGGAGGATCTAGCGAGGCTCAATGGTGTTTCTGCCATAGAATGTCAAATAAACTGGCATATGAGCTTCAGACGATCTCCGGCGGAGCTGTTTACTGCTGTCAGCATTTTCCCAATGATATCCAGCTGCAAACTCAACCGCCATCAGATCGACACGTTTCAACAGATTTAGGGTGTTTTACTGTATTTTACATTTGTCTGTATATTTTTGAATAGTAGATATTTAATAGTAGATATTCAGTCAGTCCAGTTTAAAGCAGAAGCTGGTCTTTTGCAATCTTTTTTTCTTTGGCTTTATTTGAATCTCTCTCTCTCTCTCTCTCTCTCTCTCTCTCTCTCTCTCTATATATATATATATATATATAGTATTTTATACAGGTATTATATATATTCATTCATTAATTTTCTTGTCAGCTTTGTCCCTTGCGGGGTCGCCACAGCGGAATGAACCGCCAACTTATCCAGCACGATTTTACGCAGCGGATGCCCTTCCAGCCGCAACCCATCTCTGGGAACCTCCACACACACATTCACACTCACACACTATGGACAATTTAGCTTACCCAATTCACCTGTACCGCATGTCTTTGGACTGTGGGGGAAACCGGAGCACCCGGAGGAAACCCACGCGAACCCAGGGAGAACATGCAAACTCCACACAGAAACGCCAACTGACCCAGCCCAGCCGAGGTTCGAACCTGCGACCCAGCGACGTTCTTGCTGTGAGGCAACAGCACTACCTACTGCGCCACTGGGTTGCCCGGTATTATATATATATTTGTTAATAAATAAAGGTTTAAAGGAACATTTTATACAAACATTTTAGAGAAAATGTCAGACAGGTGGGCCTTCAAAAAATGATCGGAGAAAGAAGTGGGCCCCAAAGTAAAAAAGGTTGAGAACCCCTGCTATAAAATACAAACTAGTGAAAGCTATAATAAAAAAATCTGATGGGTGTTTTGAGCTGAAACTTTACAGACACATTCTGGGGACACAAAAGACTTATATTAAATCTGGAAAAAGGGGTAACCTAGGTGCCTTTTAATCAAACCACTTTAAATCATGAGCCAAATTCATTAATTAATTTTTCATTTATTCTGGCATACATTCTCTTTTAAGAAGATTTCTACACGAAGTTTTATGAATGAGACCCACTGTAGACATGTGAGATAGAGAAGAATAAGTAAATAAATATTTCAAAAGAAATTACAGCACGGGTGACACGGTGGCTCAGTGGTAAGCACTGTCGCCTGTCGTTCAAATCCCGGCTGGGTCAGTTAGCATTTCTGTGTTGAGATGGCATGTTCTCCCCATGTTTACGTGGGTTTCCTCAGGGTGCTCCGGTTTCTCCCCGTGTTTTGATCTCTCCCCGTGTTGGACTCCCCAAGTTTGCATGTTCTCCCCGTTTTGGCATGGGTTTCCTCTGGGTGCTCTGGTTTCCCCCACAGTATAAAGACATGCGGTGTTGGTTAACTGGGTGAACTAAATTGGCCGTAGTGTATGTGTGTGAAATCCGCTGTGTAAAACATATGCTGGATAAGTTGGCGGTTCATTCTGCTGTGGAGACCCCATAATAAATGAATGATGAATAAAGGGACCAACTCGAAAAGAAAATGAATTAATTAATTAATTAATTAATTACAGCACAAAAGAGAAGGACATGTTTTCACTATTCACCTGTAGTTTCTCCATTACTTTAGCCTGTATGTCAATGATGATATATTGCCTTGGCTAAACTTTAGCTACTTACGTAAATGGTATGCTCATGAGTCATGGAGGAAGTAAAATTGACAATAGCTGGGTTCACACCGAGCACTGCGTGATTTGCTTGTCAAGCTAAATTTTGAGCATGCAATATTCTGTCTCAAGCTCCTCAAAAAGGCCACAATCCCCAAAGCTCTCGAGCCCCTCTGCACATAGGCTACCTGGTACTTGCTAGTGCTATTATCTACTATAGTCTACGTTATAAGAAAGTTTTTTTTTATGCTTTAGTGGTGTAAACAAGTTGTCTTTTTAAACTTGTCAGCAACATGTATAACTTTTCTACAGTGACGCTCTCGGCTTCTTCTGGTTCATTTATGGGCTATATGTTGGAGGTTCGTAAGTGTGATGATTGTCCACCTGCTGGTATGTTTAGTGGGCTTGACGGTACCAGTGTGCTCATCTGTGGTGTGAGTCCTGCCACACACATACACATACACACACAAGTAGTGGATGGTTTTTGTGATTTATGAGGACTGTCCATAGGCGTAATCTATTTTTATAGCCTACTGTAAAGAATGTTTATTATATGGCATTACCCCACACCTACCCCTAAACCCAACCCTCACAGGAGACCTGTGGCAAAAGTTGAATGTGAAAAAAAACCCTCTTAAGTATGATTATAAACAGCTTTATATTTCGAGAACACAGGCCCACATGTCTTTATAAACCACCGCAACATTTTAATATCTCGCACACTTGTCATTTTACAAATTTGTGTCCTCATAAACCACATAAACAAGCGCACACACACACACACACTTTTACACTTTTTTGTATGGGTTTCTTAGAGCAATTGTTATATGTTAGCAGCTGTAAATTCTAGAAACTAACATCAGGTGTTTATTATGTATTTATTAGGGCCAGGCCGTGGCTCAAACTGATAACTCAGATAAAAATTCCGTCCAAGTGACATGGACACCGCAAGCCACTGGACAGTTTTTCTTCAGGTAAATTCTTGTGATGCTTTGAATAAAAACAATACATACTTTGTGTGCAGGTTGACCAAAAGCTTTTTAAATAAATTAAGCGAATTACATTTTTATTGCATTTTATAAAATGTGGAGATTGGTCGGAACATAGAAACCCCACTGGCTGCTAGCATTTAGGAAGTAGATTGTCAGAGAAACACAAAAAAAGAAATGCAGAAGTATAAATGCACGGCTCCATACAAAGAATGCACCATGAGTTATGGTGATCACTAGACCCAGAAGTAGAAATCATCCTTAAGACAAAATAAAAGAAAAAAATTATTTATGGCTTTATTGTAGTTTATACTGCTAGTTTGTAAATCTGATATCTGATTTTCTTTTCAGAGCTGCATTCGTCCAATATTTCAGTTCATTTTCGACAAAAAAATCAATCATACTCCCGACGACAACAACATTGCCGCTTGCAACAATGCCAATGACAACATCACCGCCGGCAACAACACTGACAACGACACAGATAATGATGGAAGCAATGATGTCGACAATGACGCAGACAACAACAACGACGCAGACAATGACAACACCAACCACGACATTGCAGATGATGATGACAACAGCCACTACAACAACTACTGACACCACCACTACTGTAACAACTAGACGTACAACAATAGGTAATAAAAAAACATCAATATACAGCAAAAGAATCAAAACCCTTAAACAGTGACCAAATATATTAAATGGGCAGTTCACCCAAAAATATTCAAATTCTGTCATTTACTACGCCCCCACTGACAACTGCTTGAGTTTATGCCTTCAGTTCATCACAAAATAATAATTGTTGAAAAATGATGGAAATCAGTAGCCTTTGACTTCCATAATATATTTTACTACAATGGATGTCAATGAGTACTTGCTTCCAGCATTTGTTAAAACATCCAATATGTCCAATTAAAAAACTCAATGGCTTGAAACCACTTGAGGGTGGTACATTTCTTTCTTTATTTTTTTTTGAGTGAAGAGGTATTACTTGAAACCGTAGTATTTCTGTATCATTTTTAATGTTTTATTGTGTATGGAAAGCACTCACTTTCTCCTGCTGTCTCCTATTCTAACACACAAATGAACACTTAAACTCAAATGGAAACACACTCATAAATAAAGTGTTTGTTGCCAGTGCTACTTGTTTTGCAAATCTAAATTTACTTGAGATTCTCAACTGTGAAAATAATGGGTGTTGTTCTTTGTTTTTAATGTATGCTGGGGAAAATAAAATCCAGTATAGGAAAACTGATATCTTTGCCTGATATTTAAACATACTGATGATATGTTGATATAGATTGTTGAAGAGAAAATAGTTTTTTTTTTACACATAATTAAAAGTTGTTCTGCTTTTTTTTTAATGCTCCCATCATGTCTCACAGACACATCCACTGCAACACCAACCTCTGCAGTCAACAGTACACAAACAGGTCTAACTGTATTTACAACACCAAATCTACAGACTACAGGTAAATATTGTTTTCATTTACAAAACCAAATGCATTACTTAGTAGATTTTTTAAAGTAAGTAAATGTATTACCTCGAACAATCAAATATGACTACAATTTTGAGACTGATATAGTGTTACAATAGTAAATAGTGTTAAAAACATTAAGTAAAAATTATTTTTGATGTCACTACACCTTATGTAGTCTTGAATTATCAGGTTATTGATTTTTAAGTAAACCTATAAATCAGGATGTTTTAATAAAGCAGATTATTGGTGGATATCAGCACTCTGGTGTGCATGTAAGCAGTGAAATGACTCACCATGGGGATAATAATTATTATAATGCACACTTGAGGTGGTGATATGGCCACGACTCAATTCATATTAAAACACACACTCGCAAAATGTCCAGCCTAGGCAAATATCTTTGCCTGATGTTCAAGCATAGTGATGATAAGTTGATGTAGATTGTATACATATACTGCATATTGGTGTGATTTTAGAGCACACAACCTTTATAGGCCAACAATTATAGGCATTCATTTGGAGTGAATTTTCCATTTCTGTGTGTCTACAGTCAATATTATACATAAACAGATCCAACTACAAACACAACATTGATTACAGCATCAAACACACACTTATATATAGAGAAAATGATTAACCCTTTGTGAAATTTGTATATATATATATATATATATATATATATATATATATATATATATATTGTATAAAATATATTTTACAATTAACAATTGAGAGCAAGGACATTTTTACAGTATATCCTATAATATTTTTCTGCTGGAGAAAGTCTTATTTCTTTTCATTTGGATGCAATAAAAGTAGTTTTAATTAGAAAATTCCAATAATAATAATAATAATACTTTGTGTATTAACAATATTATTAACCCTCTTAAGAAATAATTTTATTATTAAGAAATTAAGAGAACACACCACTGTTGTCAAAAATAAAAAGTAAAAACCAACAGAACAGTACCATAGTACCATAATTGTGGCACTGGTGGTTTATATATACACTCACCGGCCACTTTATTAGGTACACCTGTCCAACTGCTCGTTAACACAAACTTCTAATCAGCCAATCACATGGCAGCAGCTCAATGCATTGAAGCTGCGGTCACACTGGACTTTTCTCCCCATAAGCTTCCATTCATACACACGCAAATGTGTCAGACCGGAAACGCAAATTCGTGCATCAAGTTTTCGCAGTTCACTGTGTTGCAAAGTTCAAGCTTGGTGAACTCTGACCTGCGAAATCGCATTACTTGACTGCGTGAGACCAACCGAGGATCAAAACATGACCACTCTGGACAGACATTTAAAATATGGACCAATCGCTCACTTTTTTTAATGTCTAATCATCTTGTTTAATCCCGCCCCTTTTCGCAGCGCCGTACTACAAAATTTCACACGCTCAAACTCTAGTGTGACCGCAGCTTCAGGCACGTAGACTTAGACTGCGTTTGAAACTGCAAACTCGAAGAGTAGGTACTCAATTTCAATAAGTACTTACTTAACGAGGACTAAAAGAATTGGTACT
Source organism: Danio kyathit (assembly GCA_903798195.1). Lineage (NCBI taxonomy): Eukaryota > Metazoa > Chordata > Actinopteri > Cypriniformes > Danionidae > Danio > Danio kyathit. The sequence continues at coordinate 28,250,706 of LR812526.1, forward strand.
CAACAACCAAATCTCGTTAAGTATGAATGGGATCATACTTCATCCGTCATGTTTACATTATCATGTGACTGACATTACAAGCACAACAACTTTAAAGAAATTTAAATTATTATTTTCATTTAAATAAAGTTAATATTATTTTTTTGTCTGTATTGTATATATAAAATTTTTCATCCACATTTAACCCGCTTAAATCTCGTTTGTTTTCCTGTCTTGTTTGATTATTCAATACAGATATATTTAACCTTGTCATTGTGCATTTGTGTGCATATATCTCTTATAAGGAACCCATTAAATTTATGTAGTTTTTGTAAATTGTAAAAGATACAATGTTTTTCTGAGCCTGTATGAAATTAAAAGTTATTTTTCATAATAATGGTTAATAATAATTATTAATAACAATCCCATAATAATAATATAAATAACAGGGACAGAAGCACCTCATAGCATCTGTAACGTAACTCTATCTAATAGTTTTTCTTATACACACACACACACACACACACACACACACACACACACACACACACACACATATACATATATATATATATATATATATATATATATATATATATATATACAGCAAGATATGGAGAATTCTAGTAATATTTTATTATATTGGCATATGTAGTGTTGTGTTACTTACTGTAGACCACCCATGAGTGATTTTCATCTTTGTGTACAGTAGTGCTTTAAGCCTGCTTATTTTACATAATGACCAAAATTTGAAGCAGGGAATTAGCATTTTAACTTATCTTTTACCTTAAAATATATTTTTTAATTTCAATAATGAATGAGATCTAAATATAAATTAAACAAAATACAAACGGCAATTTGTTGTATTTGTTGTATATATGCATGAATAGTCTCTAGACAAATGCAGCCAATGTGAGTAGTAGTACATCTTAATTTTCAGTCAAAATATGAAATAATGTATATATTATTGAAAAATTATTATTTCATTTAACGACAATAAAATGAAACATAAATATATGATTAAAGAATGAATAAAAGTAACCATAACAAATAAGTCAACAACACATGAAACAAAGCTTTATTCAAACTTGTTCTAACAATAGCTATGTTTCCATCCACCTATTTTACTAGCAAACGGACCATCGAAATAAAGTGTGACCCAAGATTTCAGTTCGCGATTGCCTTCTGAACCAAAGCCTCCTGAGCCACTGGGGTTAGCTGAACTGCCAGTGCCTCCCTGAATCAAAGCCTCCTGACCCACTGGAGTTATATGAGCTGCCAGTGCCTCCTGACCCACTGGGGTTATACGAACTGCCAGTGCCACCTTAACCAAAGCCTCCTGACCAACTAGGGTTAAATTAACTGCTAGTGCCCCCTGAACCAAAGCCTCCTGACCCACTGGGGTAAAATGAACTGCCAGTGCCCCCTGAACCAACGACCCTGACCCACTGGGGTTAGCTGAACTGCCAGTGCTCCCTGAACCAAAGCCTTCTGACCCACTGGGTCTGCTGAACCAAAGCCCTCAGACCTACTGCAGCTCCACGCTCCAGGCCCTTCACAGCTCCACGCTTCAGGCCCTCCACAGCTCCACGCTCCAGGTCCTTCGCAGCTCCACGCTCCAGACACACCTCCACTGCGTGGTCCTGGCTCTCTGTCCCTCCCCCTGTTCTGCTTCTGCTCCAACTCCCTCCTGGACTGTATTTGGAGTGTCTGGAATCTGCTCCTAGAGGGGGGGCTCTGTTAGGATCATGAAACATGCAGTTCGCTAACGGACTACAAATCCGCCATTTCAGGAACTACAAGATCCAGTCATGCACCACACACACATACGCTGGTTCCGGATCCGGTTTGACAGCCATGGTCAAGACGATCTGCTGTAGTTCAAACTGAGCATCAGAATGGGGAAGAAAGGTGATTTAATTGACTTTGAACGTGGCATGGTTGTTGGTATCAGAAACTGCTGATCTACTGGGATTTTCACGCACAACCATCTCTAGGGTTTACAGAGAATAGTCCGAAAAAGAGATAATATACAGTGAGTGGCAGTTCTGTAAGCGCAAATGCCTTGTTGATGCCAGAGGTCAGAGGAGAATGGCCAGACTGGTTGGAGCTGATAGAAAAGTAACAGTTACTCAAATAACCACTAGTTTCAACTGAGGTATACAGAAGAGCATCTCTGAACACACAACACATCGAAGCTTGAGGCGGATGGGCTACAGCAGCAGAAGACCATACCGGGTGCCACTCCTGTCACCTAACAACAGGAAACTGAGGCTACAATTCATACAGGCTCACTAAAATTGAACAATAGAAGATTAGAAAAATGTTGCCTGGTCTGATGTGTCTCGATTTCTGCTGTGACATTCGGATAGTAGGGTCAGAATTTGGTGTCAACAACATGAAAACATGGATCCATCCTGCCTTGAATCAACAGTTCAGGCTGGTAGTGGTGATGTAATGGTGTGGGAATATTTGTCACACATGGGATCTTGGCACACTTTGGGCCCATTAGTACCAATTGGGCATTGTGTCAATGCCACAGCCTACCTGAGTATTGTTGCTGACCATGTCTATCCTTTTATGACCATAGTGTACCCATCTTCTGATGGCTACTTTCAGCAGGATAATGCGTCATGTCTTAAAGTGCAAATCATCTCAAACTGGTTTCTTGAACATCACAATGAGTTCACTGTACTCAAATGGCCTCCACAGTCACCAGATCTCAAAGAAGAGTTACTTGTCGGGTACGTCGAGACGTTTTACCATCGCCCAATGGGGAACTTTGAATTGTGGTGATTTGATACTGGATCTCATTCCGGACTGAGGGGATGCGATGATGAGAGATGAAGTTGGATGAGATGAAGTTTCCAGCAGCTCCGGAATCCACCAGCACATGTATGGGGAGAGTTCGGGAATTTACTATTATTTCAGCTTGCATGTGAGGTATGTTAGACACTGATGGAGTAAGCAAGACCTTACTCACCATTAGGCGAGGCGGACGAATAGGACAGGCTGAGATGGGGTGAGTCGATTCTCCATAGTACAGGCAGAGCTGCTGGCAGATGCGTCACTGACGTTCAGAAGATTCCAGGTGGTATGAGTCCGTAATCATTGGCTCCTCGGAATCTTGCGCCAGTGGTGGAGATCTGGGAGGTAATATGGGGTTATCAGACAGAAAGGAAGAACAGACTGATAAGTGTTGGGACACACTGATGGCATTTTGATGAAGGTTTCAATGTTAGCATTATCATCATAAATGACCATTTGCTTTTGTATATGTGGTTTCAGTCCCTTTCGATATGCCGATAGGGCGACAGGATTCCACCCACTACTAGCGGCAAGGGTTCGGAACTGCAGGGTGTATTCGTGGATGGTGAGTTTTCCTTGTTGAGGATACATTAGTTCATCATGTACTAATAAGGGAGTGAGGGGAACAGAAAATACCTCTTTAAAGTGAGCAACAAATGTCTGAGTGGTGGTCAACACTGAGCTGTGAGTACTCCACAAGGCGTCTGCCCACTGTAAAGCTCGACCTGAAAGTAGGGAAATAATAAAGGCAACTTTCGAGATTTCGTTAGGAAATTGTACAGCATTGGCTTCTATATACAAAGAACATTGTAGAAGAAACCCATTGCAGGTACTTGGTTCGCCGGAATAGTTCATGGGTCGAGCTAGTGGAGTACTGGTGGTGACCACTGGGTTGGAGGTAGCGCTCAAGGGTGTGGAAGGCAACGTCTGTCGCATGGTGTGGACCATACTAGTGAACAGATCTGGTGCACTTCCTGTTAGCGCAGCACTAGCTTCCATGTTTTTGTTGAGGCCGGTATTCTGTCACGCTGGTAGACAAGGAAGACAGAGATGGTTATCTTTTCACAGTATTTATTCAAACGTAAAGTCAACAATCACACAGGGAGTATAGCAGGCTGATTTGTGTGCTCTTGTGATCTTCGCTCACAGCACTGAGAGTGTCAACAGTGGATGATATCCAGCGCAGTGATAGTTTGCACACTGAAGACACAGTAGGTGAGTATGTAGACACACAGTTCCTCTAGTAGATCGTAGATCTTCTGGTAAACACAACACAAGTGTAAGCATGAAACAAGCATGTAAACAGTCATCCGTTGGTCAGGATATAGGCACACGTTCATGTGAGTGAATACAGATCTTCTAGTGAACCTCAGATAAGTAAATATCACTTCCCTTTATCGGTATGAAGGACTCGAAGACTCAAAAGGAACATCCATGGAAGAAGGGAAGAACATGAAGGAGCATGGAAGAGGACAACCATCTGACTTCAATACCGGCCGAGGAATGAAGGGATGAGGTGAGCTTAAGTAGTGTCCTTGATGAGGGGGGACAGGTGCAAATCATTGGAAGGCTGGTGAGAGTTCACGGGATTGGATGGAGGTGGTTTGAGATGCTGATCGTTGATTGGGTGAGCAGGAACGAGCCGGGGGTGTGACATATATACATTTGAAGTCAGAATTATTAGCCCCCCTGAATTATTCGCCTCCCTTTTTATTTTTTCCCCCAATGTCTGTTTGACAGAGAGAACATTTTCTCAACACATTTCTAACCATAATAGTTTTAATAACTAATTTCTGTTTAATTCTAAATATTTTTCAAAAAACTTCTATACAGCTTAAAGTGACATTTAAAGGCTTAACTAGGTTAATTAGGGTAACTAGGCAGGTTATTGTATAATGATGGTTTGTTCTGTAGACTATCGAAAAAAAATTGCTTAAAGGGGCTAATAATTTTGACCTTAAAATGGTTTTAAAAAAATTAAAAACTGCTTTTATTCTAGCCGAAATAAAACGAATAGTACTTTCTCCAAAAGAAAATATATTATCAGACATACTGTGAAAATTTCCTTGCTCTGTTAAACATCATTTGGGAAATATTTAAAAAAGAAAAATAAATTCAAAGGGGGGCTAATAATTCTGACTTCAACTGTATATAAAGTTAGGTCCATAAATATTTGGATATTGACACAATTCTAACATGGTTCTATACACCAACACGATGGATTTGAAATAAAACGAGCAAGATGTGCTTTAACTGCAGACTCTCAGCTTTAATTTGAGGGTACTACATTCAAATCAGGTGAACGGTGTAGGAATTACAACAGTTTGTGTATGTGCCTCCCATTTGTTAAATGTCCAAAAGTAATTGGACAATTGGCTTCTAAGCTGTTCCATGGCCAGGTGTGTGTTATTCCCTCATTATCCCAATTACAATGAGCAGATAAAAGGTCCAGAGTTCATTTCAAGTGTACTATTTGCATTTGGAATCTGTTACTGTCAACTCTTAAAATGATGTCCAAAGTGCTGTCTCTATCAGTCAAGCAAGTTATCATTAGACTGAAAAAAACAAAACAAACCCACCAGAGAGATAGCAAAAACATTAGGCGTGGCCAAAAACAACTGTTTGGAACATTCTTTAAAAAAGAAGGCACCAGTGAGCTCAGCAACACCAAAAGACCCGGAAGACCACGGAAAACAACGCAGCGGTGGACGGCCAAAGAATTCTTTCCCTGGTGAGGCAAACACCCTTTACAACAGTTGGCCAGATGCAGACGCAGTAACCTCCGTTTACTAGGACTACCCGAAGGAGCGGAGAAAGACGACCCAGTCGGCTTTCTGAAGCGATTACTACCGACATGAATTCTGTCACTGGCGAACAAAGAAATAGAGGTTGAACGTGCACACCGAGTTTATTCCAGAGCCTTGTCTCGATCACTTCAAGCCACGACCTTTCCTATTCAAGCTGCTGCGCTTCAACGACAGAAATCTGATTCTAAATGAAGCAAGACTCCATGGTCCGGTTAAAACAAACGACAGTGCAATACTGAACTTTTTTCTGGATTTCTCCCCTACAACGGCAAAGAAGCACAGCGGAGGGAACAGAAAGACGCAGGTCTCCAAACCTTTCTTTTGTATCCAGCTACGCTAAAGATCGTCATGAAACACGGCGAAATTAAACATCTATACTCCTCGGAGGAAGCTCGTCAGTTCCTGAATTCATTTTCGGGACTTTCCCCAAGTATGGAAGTGTCGCAAGGGTTGGTTAATACTGAGTAACTTGATTTAGGATTTAAAAATTCTAAATATGGTGGTCTTTTACTTGCTTTTTGTGCTCACAAGCCGATAGACATGTTGTCAATAATACACAAATTTTACGTTACATATAAAATCCGACATTTTTGTTTTTCTGGCAGAACACTTTACTTAATTTTCCTGATAAATACATTTTATTTTATTTATATATTATTTAACCCCCAAAATTCTGTCCTTGTCCCTGTCCCGTTACAATAGGGCTCATGGCGGTGATTAACGTTAATACTGTTCAGGTCATCATGACAATGTCACTGACCAAGAGTGGGGTAGGAGACAGTCCAGGGTTAGTTCTTTCCCTGGGCTGTAACAGCTCATTGGGACGGGTTTTATTTATGTTACAGTTTTTTTTTTGTAGGTGCGTTAAACGGGTTAAAGGTAGACTTGAGACAATGCAAGTGCTGTGTTTCTATTACATCTTATCCATCCGATTTACTTTGTTGTTTGATAGTTATGACTGAATTGAACATACTTAGCTGTAATATTATGGCATTAATGACTCACATAAGCGTGTAAGTTTTTTGAATTTATTACAGCAAAGAAAAGTTGATGTTGCCTTAGTTCAGGAATCACATCTACAAGAGGAGGACATTCATAGGTGTAACAATAAATATTATGAGGTGGTCTCTTTTGCTGCATCTGACAATAAAACTAATGGAGTGTTAATCATTACTAAAAGGAAAATTAATTTATCTATATTAGACAGACAAGAATAGCTTACATAAAGACTGTAATTGATAATAGGAAGATAGCTTTTCTTTCAGTTTATGCCCCATGTAACCCAGATCCAAGTTTTTTTGCAAAATTATCCAGGTATCTTACAGAACTATCAGATTGTGAGTTAATAATGGGAGCAAATATGAATACTGTAATGTCCCCCGACCTTGAGAGGTCAGTTAATAAAACCTCTTTTTCACAAACAACTTCTTCTCTACATCTTAAACAGTGCTCATTTCCGTTAGTGGATACATGGCGATTATTTAATCCATCTCAAAAATCATATCCATTTTTTTCTGCCCGACACAAATCATATTCATGTATCGACTACATTTTTATTTAATCTTCCATGACTACAATGATACATCAAGTTGATATCTCCCCTGTTTCTTTGTCTGATCACTGTAGTTGTCACAATCACCAGCGATCTTTACTCCATAGATCACTGGCAAACATGCACTATCACTTATGGACTACAAATTCGCCATCTAATGGACTACATCTCCATTCATGCACTCTGCTCACACACACTTGTTTCTCATCTCAACTGATTGCACACACACCACCGGAGGATAGTCAAAGACTGATTACACACTCTATTTAAATGCCACTTACACTCACCCCAGTTGCCGAGTCTTGTTTACAGCCTGTGACATTATTCTGTTTATCCCTGCCTGCCGCCAGCCTTCTGGGGGGTATTCCAGAAAGCAGGTTATGTGACATACCCGGGAAAGTTTGAGAGTAAGTAGGTGGATAACCTCAGCTTTGGTTCCAAAATCGGAGGTAACTTCTGGGGTAGGGTAAGTAGCCATAGCAACTTACTCTCTGAAGATAACCTGGGGGGTATTGCAAAAAGCAGGTTATGTGACATACCCGGGTAAGTTTGAGAGTAAGTAAGTGGATAACCTCAGATTTGGTTCCAAAATCGGAGGTAACTTCTGGGGTATGGTAAGTAGCCATAGCAACTTACTCGCTGAAGATAACCTGCTCTGTAGCAGGTTATGTTCCAGAGTTTGTCTGTTTCAGATAGTTTACTGAGCATTGCGGGCTCTTTTGATGAAAATTTTGATGGACGTAGAAGCACAGATATACGAGTTTTTCATCGTGAGAGGGTTATAAGTGCATAGTTCTTTTCAAAACTAAATAAATATTTGAATGAGCATTGTCGTTTTTCAAAACAATTGTTAATGTATTTAACAAACCTTTTCAAATCAAACATGAAAAACTGCGGGTCTCCGCTTACCATGGTTAACATGGGCTACCGCTTAGTGCAGCTCTTTGTTTTTGTGTCAGGGCATTTTACTGTACAATGTGGCAATAGCGTGTCCATCTGTACAGTATGCCTGGCACTGAACTATTTTATACACTTTTGTACAGTTCATCGGCCATAAACTACTGAGTATCATTACTCTAACGTGTTAGTTTGGCAATAGTGTAGTGGTCAGTGCACCCTTAAAGTACAACGATGCTCACAGATGAGTGAGTTCGAATCTCGCATTGAATTTTTTTTTCTCTTCCTCTCTCTCTCTGCAACCCTCACATTGTTCTGTAGCCTGTATATAATATTATAAGAAGTGGCAGCTTTGTCTTTTCTATGAAAATATATCCATATTTAAAGATGTAGTTGTTCATATGTATACATTCACACTGCACACACACACCCTTGATCCAATTTTTTTATATCATTTTTTTCAGGGTTTCCAAATGCTATTGGGTGCATTAATTGCAGCCTCTTTTAAAGCTTCATCAATCAATAAAAGACACTGATAATATGAAACATTTTTTACATTTTTAATATTAACAACTTAATTTTCTGTCCTGTTGGTGTTACAACTATTAAACCCATTACTGCTTCCACTAACTACAGTATAGCTCATATGTGATGACCCCACCTTATCACTAGGTTGAGGCTAAATGTCCAGGGTCTGTACATGATAACGGAATTTTCAGGGAGTCTTCATTATGACACACATTCCAACAGGATACATTTGATTTACACAAATTTTTTTATTTACTATATTTGTATTATACACCCCAATCATTACTGGGCACTACATTGGTTACTTACTGGAGGACAGAGGATACCCTGTTTTGTATATGATGACACCCTACCCTTTCTTTATTTCATGAAATAAAATGAATGATTTTCTTTACATTGCTTTATACACACACACCTTCCAACATGTAACATTTTTTCCTGTACATTTCTCACCTTAAGGAGATGCTCATGTGACTTTATTTGTCTTTGAAGATGGACCTTATACAGCTACTTTAGAATTAAAATAAATAAATAAAAGATTGTTTTGTGATACAATAGTGAAATTCAAATATGGAAAAGTGCAGACAAATTCTTACAGTGTTTGTTAGTTAAGATAGAAGGAACTGCATGCAAAACAAAAAACGTAAAAAGAACCTAAAGCTACCTGACAACAATCAGTCACAACTGTGAAAGATTGTGTGGTTTAAGGTCAAATAATTTAACCACTGATGAGCTTTTATTAAGGGACAGAGCAGCTCCTTTATCTGGTGGCCCACAGCAGTTAGACAGGCCTCAGCCTCCTTTCTGTTAGCTAAATGACAGAAAGAATATTCTAGAGTGTTTAATACAGCTCCAGTAATCAAATATTACCTTTTAAAAGAATATGTCTGTGTTTAATTTTGACTTTGGACAGAGTTATTCTAGCTACAAAAGAATAACAATTTCTGTAAGCCTTATATAGTCAATACACATTATTATTGTGGCCTTAAGAAATTAATGGCAGGACAATTAAATGTATGAATGGTTACACAACATACTAAAAAAGGATGTTAAAGTTAGCCTACATTTAATATTTCATTACAATAAAGGGAGGGTGGCATGTGTCATTTATTAAACTAATGAATTTTCTCTTATCATTGTTATTTTTTTTAATCTATTTATTATCTTATATTTATTTCCTTCGTTGATGCAGATGTTTTATATATTTATATATTGCTTTTTCTTTATAATCGGCCTTAATTCCTCATACACCAGCATTGAAACCTCCAGCTCCGCCTCTGTAAAGTGCGTTGGCCTTTTTTTTTCTAACCGTGACTTTCTATGGGGACTCGTCAATTCGGCAATCCACTGAAAATGCCTTCAGGTATGCGCCTTGCGCGCGCATTAACCCGCGGTTATCTTCAAGAGGTGGATTTAACTAACTCTTATCAGCTGTTTTGGAACCAACATACTCACGGTAAGCAGGTTTTGGGTTAATCAACCAAGAGTTCAGGGTTTAGCAGATGGTAAATTAACCCAGCTTTCTGGAATACCCCCCCTGATCTCTTGCCTGTTATTTGACTACGATTATGGATTGCCTGTTTACATCTGTTTGCCCCCATGTTGACCATTGCTTGCCTGACTCCTCATTAAACCTGCATGTGGATCTGAACTGTTGTCAGTGTCACATCCCTGGTTACAGTAGTAATTTTGTGAAGCTCTCGTTTAATCAACATCCCTCACGAGCTTCAAGATGGCGCTTCAATACAAACTTATTAAAGGATGAAAAATTTTATAAGCAATTTAGATTCAAACTACGTGAATTTATCGATATAAATAAAGGCTCAGTAGAGAATCCTCAACTATTATGGCAAGCGATTAAGGGTTTTGTAAGAAATTTTTCAATTTTTTTTGCATCTTTTTGTCAAAAAAGCAATCGTAAGAAAATCTCTGATTTAGAATCTAATCTGCGAACACTAGAGCAGATGAACCAGCAATCTATCTAACCAGCAGCTTTTATTGAAATAATTAAAAAGGAATTAAATTTATTATATAGACACAGAGCTGAATTTCTGATTCAAAGGTCCAGACAAAACTACTATTTTCAAGGCAGCAGACCTAGTCATCTATTGGCATTAACATTACGTAACAGTGAAAAATTTGCTAACATTACTGCAGTGAAATCTCAAAAAGGAGATATTTTGACTGATCAAAAGGGCATAAATGATACGTTTCGCTCTTTTTACTGTGACCTATATACTTCTAATTCTAGTTGCGAACCCATGTCCTACTCTTCCTTCTTATCTACTCTTGATCTTCCACATCTGTCAGAAACAGATTCTGAGCTGCTAGACAAACCTATATCACTTACTGAGTTAGAATCTTCTATCAAACGCATGAGCAAAGGTAAATCCCCAGGCCTAGATGGCATACCAGTAGAATTATATTTGTATTTTTGGTCTGATCTGGGTCCTTATTTGTTAGACATGTTGCAATATTCAGTTGATCATGGATCTTTTTCTCAAAACATGAATGTGGCTTGTTATTAAAAAAAGATAAAGACCCCTTATTATGATCTAATTACCACCCACTTTCGTTACAGACCTTAAAATTTATGCAAAACTCATTGCCAGTCGTCTAGAAGGTCATATGATCAAACTTGTACATCACAACCAAACAGGGTTTATCAAATCCCGCTCTGCTTCAGATAATCTACGAAGACTTCTTCACATAATCTCTTCATCTGAGCAAAGGAATTCTCCTTCTGCTATTCTATCACTGGATGCAATAAAAGCCTTCGACTATTTAGAATGGGACATTTTTGTGGGCGGTACTTAGACATTTAGTTTTTAATTCGAAATTTTTAAAAATGATCAAAATACTGTATGCTAATTCCACAGCCACTATACTCACAGGTCATATATCTTCAGGGGCGGACTGGCCGTAGGGAGCACCGGGTGCGTTCCGGTGGCCTGACGGTCAATCTGGCCTGCCATCGTGAGTCTGGCCTGCCGCGCATACACCCCCCCCCCCTCTCTTCACTTTCTAGGGGCGTTCTAATACTATGCTATCCGAACCGTGCCCAGGCCCGTTTCCCGGATCGTTTGAGAAGTGTGAGTGCTCTGAATCGGGCTCAGGCGCGGTTCACTTGGGCTCAGGTGCAGTATGCTTGCAGTGTGAGTGCAAGTGTGCCTAAGCCCAAAACTGAAAGCGAGACGTGACTTTTAAGGGACTGTTTCATATAGATTAATTAATCAATCGTACTGTTCAATGAACGTCGTAGTTTATTAAAGACGCAAACCCCTCACTTCACTTCAGCAAACCTCCTAATTCCTGCAGCACGAGGACTTTATGATTGTTTATGAGCATCAAAAGTGGCTGATCTGTTCAACGAAATATTTGACTGCATGTCACCGCATATCAAACGACTAAAAGAAATCTCCACTGTGCTGAGCGAGAGCACTTACTGAACCGTGCATCATCGATGACGTAAGCGTGCCCAGGCCCGAATGTAATGTGAGTGCGGGCCGTCGGGGGAAACGGGAGGGGGGACAAGCATGCTTTGGCCCGGTTCAAGGCAACGGTACATAGTGTGAGTACGCCCTAGATCGCATCAGATGTGGCCTTACTGACAGTTACTTTGTCCTGGTTGAAAATGCTTTCCCAGTCCGCCCCTGTATATCTTCATATCTTTTTCTATTGGAAGAGGCACACGTCAAGGGTGTCCTCTCTCTCCACTATTATTTGCTTTATCTTTAGAACCCCTGACCCAAGCTGTACGTCAATTAGATTTAATACTACCCATTTCAATTAGGAACACCTCACATCACATATCATTATTTGCTGATGATGTTTTACTTTTTTTTAGATAAACCAGCTCAAACAATCCCCTACGTTTTAACATTGTTCAATAAATTCAGCACCCTATCTGGGTATAAAATTTATTGGTCGAAGTCATCTCAGCTTCCTCTTAACTTTAATGTGGGGTCTACAACATACTTTGGGTATATTCCTGTGGTACATTCCTTCAAGTATCTTGGTGTAGATATTTATCCATCTCCACAGGATATTGTTTTGAAAAACTATAACAACAACTTAACAAAGGTCACCTCAGATCTGGCAAACTGGACACACCTCCCTACCTCTCTCCATGCTAGAATGTCTGTTATAAAAATGAATATCCTTCCTCGCATTCATTTTAATTCTTTTATGATTCCTTTATCTCCACCAATTGGCTACTGGAAAAAATTCCGGTCTCTCTCTAAGGCAATGTAAACTCAGTTTTGGCCCTATCATCACACATTTCATTTCTACCTGGAGGTCGATAACCAAACAAATTTAACCAAATGTGGAGTGGCACAGACACTCACCCCTGTTCCATAATTATAATATTCTATCAGGGAAAAATCCTCTCTCTCCCGGAGGACACAGCTCGCTCTGGCACATGAAGCGAGAGCGATGGCATAAAATGGGCCAACTTCTGCTTTAATACGGCACTTCTCTTCTGCCGATCATAACAGAAAAGAACTGCTTAGAGACGTATGCTCTTGTCACATTAAGCGCAGTGCGCGGACATAGCAATGAAAGGGCCGGGTCTGTGTTATGAACCTTGGCACAAAGCTGAACCAGGGTCTCAGGTAAACGTGAGTAGGCTGGACCAAATTCTAAGCACGATTCGCTGACCGAAAATGCCACTGGGATTCCTAACCCTCCAGAATGATACCAATGCGAGCTGCCTTCATGGACCGAAAACTTATAGATACTGAATCGAGTGGCTCGATGAACCTAACCATAACCGCTGGGGCTAGAGAGATCCCAAGAGGGCAAGAGAGAGGGGCGGGGATGGAATTAGTCATCTCGTGCCACGCGCCTCTGAGGAACGCCACAGAGAGGGGATGGCAGCACGGCAAATCTTCATCGTGGAGGGTGACAGCCTGCGCTCCAGCTATCCTGAAGGAAGAAAACACAACACTAATCAGGCATGTCCAGGGTTCTTCTTAGAGAGAAGAGCTCCACACAACGAATAGACTCCACTACAGGACATAGGCTTGCCTATACAGGGTGCTCTAGTTTGAGTGACGGTGTTAACCATCGACTGATAGGTCACCTAAGTCCTCCGCACTCTGTCTAGAAACCATCCATGGGTGTTCCAGAACCCTGAACGGGTGCCAGAGGGTGCCTGTCCCAGAGAAAGCAGTGCTTCTTCCAGAAAATTCATCAAGGAGGGCCATCACGAGGAGTGTAAGTCCGGAAACTCAACGAGTATGACCCGCTCCTCGTCTCCCCGACCTTGCACAGAGTCTCCACAGACTTTACGTGCAGGCTCACTGGGGAAAAAACGCATACTGCATAAACCCAGGGCCAGCTGAGAGCCAGCACTTTTGTGCAGAGCAGGGAAAGCAGCTAGCAAAGCGGCGCTCGAGAGAAGCAGCAAGATGACCTGGGCTTCTCTGAAGCGTGCCCATGACAGCTGGACTGTGAAACGTAACTGTTATCAGACCGTGTAAGCTGGCACGGTAGAGCTCGTATGGGATATGAACAGCGCGCAGCTATTAAGCCGCATGACTCCACATGAGCAGATGGTGAGCGAGCTGAGACATGCGACGGTAGCGCACATCACCCAAATGGTTGATGTGCGCTATTGCAGCCACGCTGGCCGCCTTAACCAACTTGTGTTTCCCCTCCCGCACCGGTAGGGACCGGCAGAGAGCGAGAAACAGCTCCAGGCAATTAAAATGCCAATGCAACTGAAGTCCAGTTTATGAACTTGCAACTGCATGCTCGATACACACAGCCCGCCAGCACGTACTGGAAGCATCTGTTAGAATGACAGCATGACTGGAAACTTGTTCTTAGGGCACCCAGGCCCGTAGAAGGCTAGATCCATCCAGGGACTGAAGGTCCGGTGATACAGCATGGTGATGGACACCTGGTGCATCTCCGGCGCCATGCCCATCTGGTGACCCGATCGCGAAGCCAGCGGCACAATTTGAGCGGCATGATAGCAGCTACAAATGTTATATGCCCCAGGAGCCTCTAAAAAACTTCAGTAAGACCACTGCAATTGCTGAATTAATCGGACGGGGTAGCACTTGCCCGACACACTAAAAGCGCACTGTGATGGAGACTGAGTCCAGCTCCAACCTGAGATAAGAGAAGCTCTGCCCGGGGGAGAGCTTGCTCATTCTCGGTTGACCCGAAACCCCAACAGGCCGAGGTGCTGGAGCACCAGGTCCATGTGCACAATCAACTAGTTTAAAGACCTGAAAAAATAAACCAGTCAATGAATAATCAAAAAATGCCAATGCTCATGCGCCAAAGACGCACAGGGCATCCTCCACGCATGGAAACAGGGAGAGCCCTTAGAGGAGGACCGTTTACTGCCATGCTCCCCAGAAGGATAACAATCTTCTCACGTGAGACAGGGGTGGCATAGTGATGACTGCTTAAATACACACCCGCGAACTCGGGAGGCCAACAGTGAATTGAAACACATAGCCGAGACTGACCGTCCACGTGAGTTACTACGACGGGCTGAGCAGCGGTAACCAGGAATACAGAGTCCAAATGGAAAGAATGTTCTCCTCCTCTCCAAGCGGCCCGCCTCAGGTTTGCTTTGCAGTTCGATTACCGGACTTAACAGTGACCTGTGACGGGAGTATCAATGTTTTGCGGGGGGACTCGACACGTTCACTAGCCAGTGGAAGGGGCTGTGATGGCGAAGCGTTTTGGAGCCCCAGGAATAGTGCTCTCGGCAAGAAACAGTTCGGTGGGGGAGCAGTTTTCCGAGCCCACCAAGAGATGACATGCTCCATCACGCACGACTGATCTCTCACCACTAAGACTCCTGGTTAAAGTCCCCAACAGTGTTGCCGAGTAGGCCTGCCTGGGATATGGGCACGCCAAAAAGCGTATTTTGTCGGCGCGGCATATATCTGCCAGGGTAAACCAAGGGTGGCATTTACGGACCACTGTGCGGCCATCATCCTCCCCAGGGCACAGGCGGCCGACTTGAAGGTCATTAGTTGACCACTGTGCGGTGCTTACACATAAGCCTGGGGAAGAACCGCCTCTGTGCAGCACAGCCAGGTGGCATGGCCCGCAGTGGTGTGGACGCTGATCGTGAGAGACACAGATAACCCACCCGCCTTGGACGGGGGTCTCAGCTTACTCCTCCAGGTGGTGGTGCCCACCACCTGAGGAATAGCTTCGTACCCACTGGCCGCATCGCCATCAAGGGCGGTTAAGGCGGAAGCGCAGGAGGACTAAGAGGAGAAAAACGCCCTCTATGGCAGCATGTGCTCGCTGTGCGCCCCTGGGAAGAAGAGGACGGAAGCTGGAAGATTTATCTTACATCAGCCCGCACGTCACACCCTCTAGTCGGTCCTGCAGTAAGTCTGGGGGACAAGCCATCTCCAGCCACACTGCCGAAGCAGCCCAGGGAACACAGCCATCATGTCTGATTAGAGAACCGTGACTACAGATTGCACCCCGTAGGAAGGTAGTTAGCCCGGTCTGTCATCTAAGCATGACAGCTTGGCCTCTGATGTCACAACGAGCTTCTGATCTCCGGTGTCATCAAGCGGAGGCGTGGGAATCAACCGACATAACCACTCAAAGCTTGGATGGGGCACGCTGCGAAGGAGTGGGGGGTCAGCGGGCCCGGAGGCAACGAATAAAACCCCCATTGTGACCCTCAGATCTGCTCGTTTGCTAACCGCTTTCACAGGGAGCAACGGGGGTGGCTTAAAAGCCGCGATCTTACAGTGAGAGCATGAGCTGTCCGCGAGCACCACACCAACATGCTGGACCCCTAGAACTGTGATGTGATACCTGTGCCCATCATCCGGAGATAGGAACCACCGCATCCAGAAAAGCGTCTTGAAAAGGACTTGTGGAATCTGCTCTTTTGTGCACACCAGCGAAATACCCAGGGGACAGGAAAGCCCAGATCGACCGCGTGATCTCCTGCACTGGTGAGTAAACTGGTTTCAGTCTTGAAATCAGGTTGGCAGATAGTGTCTTGAGTCTCGTGAGAGGCTCTGTAGCTAAATTCTAATGCTCACTTCTCAGCCGCCAGCTGATATATCCCACTAATGGCAAATCGCTGACAGCTGTGGAGCTGAGCTCTGCCAATTAATTTTGCCATTCATTGTCCCGTTTTCTTACTCTTCAGAGTGATTGGTCACATGGCATAATCCCATAGTTACCAGTTACCAGTGCCATAGTACCATAGTCCATAGTTACCAGACACACGTTGGAGTTCCCATGAAGGGAAACAAGCAGGAACTGAAGACAGTTGCTGTAGAGGCCTGGCAGAGGACCACCAGGAATGAAACCAAGTGTTTGGTGATATCTATGCGTTCCAGACTTTGGCTTGTAATTGACTGCAAAGGATTTGCAACCAAGTAAAAAGTGAAAGTTTGATTTATGATTATTATTCTGTCCAATTACTTTTGATCCCTTAACTAGTGGGAGGCACATATGCAAACTGCTGTAATTTCTACAACGTTCACCTGATTTGGATGTAAAATTAAAGCTCTCAAATTAAAGCTGACAGTCTGCAGTTAAAGCACATCTTGTTCATTTCATTTCAAATCCATTGTGTCGGTGTACAGAGCCAAACATGTTAGAATTGTGTCGATGTCTAAATACTTATGGACCTAACTATATATATACAATTGATTTGTATGTAAATCAGGTTATATTCACTCATTCATTTTTCTTCGGCTTAGTCCCTTTATTCATCAGGGGTTGACACAGCGGAATGAACAGCCACCAGGTTATTTTAATAAGCAGATTTTTTTGGCAGTAATCAGCATATGGTGTGCATGTAAACAGTGAAATAACTCACAATGGAAAAAAATAACTATTATAAAATAATGCACACTCGAGGTGGTGATATGACTCAAAGCAAATACAAATATACACTGTCAAAAAAATTTGAATCTTTGGCTGATATTTTCTCTGTTGATGTAGATTTTCTACATATATTCTGCATATTGGTGTGATTTTAAAGCTTAAAACCTTTATGGGCTGACAATTATATGCATTAATGCTGAGTTTATTTTCTGTTTCTGTGTTTCTACTTTTTCCACAGTCAATACTACACAAACAGATCCAACTACAAACACAACAGTAATATCAAACACACAATCACAGACTCCAGGTAAATAACATCATATATAGAGAAAATAATTTTTATTCTTTTTCAAATATATTTTACAATTAATGTTTGAGAGCAAGGAAACTTTTACAGTATTTCCCATAATATTTTACTTCTGGAGAAAGTCTTATTTTCTTTAGTTTGACTGCAATAAAAGTAGTTTTAAATAAAACAAATAACAATAATAATTTTAAGATAAAAAAGTAAGATCTAACAGAACAGTAAAACACTACCATAATTGAGGCACTAGTGTTAATATCTGTCTGTAAGACCTGTTAATAGAGCTATATGAATAAGCTTTATTTGGAGTGAATTTTGTTTCTGTGTTTCTACAGTCAATACTACACAAACAGATCCAACTACAAACACAACAGTAATTACAACATCAAACACACCATCACATACTACAGGTAAATAAAATCATTATATAAATTAACTGCTAAGGGCACAATTATTTAAGCCTCCTGTGAAATATTTATTATTTTTCAAATATTTCAAGCACTAATGGAGCAAGGAAAATTTCACAGTATTTCCAATAACATTTTTTCTTCTGGAGAAAGTCTTATTTGTTTTATTTCGGCTGGAATAAAAGGATTTTTGACCATTTTAAGGTCAGTATAGCCCATTTAAGCATTTCTTTCCAATACAGACATTAATGCTGAGTGTATTTTCTGTTTCTACAGTCAATACTACACAAACAGATCCAACTACAAACACAACAGTAATTACAACATCAAACACACAATCACAGACTACAGGTAAATAACATCATTTTATAAATAAACTTTTGAGGGCAATTTATTTAGCCCTCCTGTGAAATATTCATTCTTTTTCAAATATTTGTCAAGTACTAATGGAGCAAAGAAGATTTTTACAGTATTTCCGATAACATTTTTTTTTCTGGAGAAAGTCTTATTTGTTTTATTTCGGCTGGAATAAAAGCGGGTTTTTAAAAAAAAAAACATTTTAAGGTCAATATTATTAGCCAGTTTAAGAATTTTTTTTCAATAGACATTAATGCTAATGCTAAGTATATTTTCTGTTTCTACTGTTTCTACAGTCAATACTACACAAACAGATCCAACTACAAACACAACATTAACATCAAACACACAATCACAGACTACAGGTAAATAACATCATTATATCATTATTTATTCATTAATTCTTTCATTCATTTTTTTTCGGCTTTGTCCCTTTATTAATCTGGGGTCACCACAGCAGAATGAACTTATCCAGCATATGTTTTACGCAGTGGATGCCCTTCCAGCTGCCACCCATCACTGGGAAACACCCATACACACTCATTTACACACATACACTACAGACAATTTCATTCATTCATTCATTTATTTTCTTTTCGGCTTAGTCCCTTTTTTAATCAGGGGTCGCCACAGCGGAATGAACCGCCAACTCATCCAGCACATGTTTTATGCAGGGGATGCCATTCCAGCTGCAACCCATCACTGGGAAACACCCATACACACTCATTTACACACATACACTGTGGACAATTTAGCTTACCCAATTCACCTATCCCACTTGTCTTTGGACTTGTGGTGAAACCGGAGTACCTGGAGGAAACCCACGCGAACACGGGGAGAACATGCAAATTCCACACAGAAATGCCATCTGACCCAGCCGAGGCTTGAACCAGTGACCTTTTTGCTGTGATGCGATCGTGCTACACTGTGCCACCGTGACACACATATATTCATTTTCTTTTCGGCTTAGTCCCTTTATCAATCTGGGGTCGCCACAGCAGAATGAACCGCCAACTTAACCAGCATATGTTTAATGCAGCGGATGCCCTTCCAGCTGCAACCCATCATTGGGAAACACCCATACACTCTCATTCACATACATACACTACAGACAATTTAGCTTACCCAATTCACCTATAGCGCATGTCTTTGGATTTGTGGGGGAAACTGGAGCACCTGGAGGAAACTCTCCAAAAAATTATTTAAGCCTCCTGTGAAATATTTATTCTTTTTCAAATATTTCAAGCACTAATGAAGCAAGGAAGATTTCACAGTATTTCTGATAACATTTTTTCTTCTGGAGAAAGTCTTATTTGTTTTATTTCGGCTGGAATAAAAGCAGTGTTTTTATTTGACCATTTTAAGGTCAATATAACCCATTTAAGCATTTTTTTCAATACAGGCATTAATGCTGAGTGTATTTTTTGTTTCTACTGTTTCTGCAGTCAATACTATACAAACAGATCCAACTACAAACACAACAGTAATTACAACATCAAACACACAATCACAGACTACAGGTAAATAACATATTATATAAATAAACTGTTAAGGGAAAAATTATTTAGACCTTTTGTGAAATATTTAATCTTTTTCAAATATTTGTTGAGCACTAATAGAGTAAGGAAGATTTCACAGTATTTCCAATAACATTTTTTCTTCTGAAGAAAGTCTTATTTGTTTTATTTCGGTTGGAATAAACGCAGCCTTTTTTATTTGACCATTTTAAGGTCAATATTATTAGCCAGTTTAAGCATTTTTTTTTCAATACAAGCATTAATGCTGAGTGTATTTTCTGTTTCTATATTTCTACTGTTTTTGCAGTCAATACTACACAAACAGATCCAACTTCAAACACAACATTAACATCAAACACACAATCACAGACTACAGGTAAATAACATCATATATAGAGAAAATGATTAGCTTTTTTTGACCGGAAATGATACAGACTTCTTACAACAGCTAATAAGACGATGTACAAGAGGCATCATTGTGGAAAAAAACTCGAACAAAATGCCAGGGGTATGAATAATTTCAGGCTTGACTGTATTATTGATTTGTCTGTAAACCTATAAATCAGGTTATTTTAATACGCATATTTTTTGGCAGTTCTCAGCATACTGGTGTGTATGAAAGCAGTGAAATAACTCACAATGGGGAAAACTACTATTATAAAATAATGCACACTCGAGGTGGTGATAGCCACGACTCAAAGCAGATTAAAATATGCACTGTCAAAAAATAAATCCAGCCTAGGCAAACTATATCTTTGCCTAGCAATCAAACATACTGATGATATGTTGATGTAGATTATTTATTTATATATATATATATATATATATATATATATATATATATATATATATATATATATATATATATATATATACTGCATATTAGTGTGATTTTACAGCATAAATCCTTCATAGGCTGACAATTATAGGCATTAATGCAAAGTATATTTCTGTTTCTGTATTTCTACAGTCAATACTACACAAACAGATTCAACTACAAACACAACAGTAATTACAACAACAGGTAAATAACATCTACACACACGCACACACAAACACACACATATATATATAGTTCAAGGCAAAATGTTTAGCCCTCTGTGATTTTTTTTTAATTTTTTTAATATTTTACAAGTGATGTTTAATATTCATTACATATTGTATAACATACAGAACCATACACAAAAGAAAACATTTTGAAAAATATAAAAATATGGCTAACTGGTAGCCTTTGGAGTTCATATGTTAAATCAATCTCCACAGCAGATAAATCAGGTCACATACTTTTAAATACATAAATTAAATGTATTGATATTTATCAACCTTGAATTAAAAACAAAACAGCATCCTCAGACATAAAGTGCATCCTCAAAATTACATATGGGATAGTTTTTACATAGATAATGTAATTTAATTCCAAATATAGATATATAAATACAAATAATAGACTTAAGCATGCATTTAGTTGTTCAAAAACCTTACTGTCTGTGGAGGATGAGGGAGCTCTCAGAATTCACCTAAATATCTTAATTTGTGATTTCAAGAAGAACAAAGATTTCAATAGTTTGGAATGACATGAGGATGAGTAATTGCTAAAATAGTTTTCATTTTTGCATGAACTAACCCTTTAAGGTTTCATGGAGGTTAAATCTTCTGTGGAACCACAGATTAAAAAAAGATTGATGGATAGACTCTACAATAATAACACTTGTCATCTGTTTTCATTTACATGTAGTGACGCCATCATATCTGTTGCAGTGTGTGCAGTATATGGTATGTAGACTATAAATATATATTACAATGCATATGCTAATGAATCAGCAGGTTGCACGATGATAATACTACAGACATTCTTACACTTTGTTAATTTGTTCTTTATTTTTACCCTAAAAATCTTTATGATGTGGTTATCAAAACATGTATATTTGACAATCTATACATGATTTTTTTTAGCTTTATGTGCATATTTGTACATGTTTGTCTGTCTGTCTGTTCACACCAGAGAAGTGGTGTGGCACTGTTGTTATTCAGCAGACTTTGTTTTCTTGGAGGCTCTTCTCTCCTCATGATCATCAAACCAGTTTCAAAGATGGTAAGTGTGTCAGATAACACATGCACAATGTCAGCAAAATGATTCTTCCAGCTTAAGAGGTACAGTTGAAGTCAGAATTATTAGCCCCCCTTTTAACTTTTTTCTGTTTTAAATATTTCCCAAATTATGTTTAATATAAGGAAATTTTCACAGTATGTCTGATATTTTTTTTTCTTCTGGAGAAAGTCTTATTTGAGAGTTATTGAGAGCTAGAATAAAAGCAGAACCCTTTAAAAGGTGAAAACTATTAGCCCCTTTAAGCTATATATTTTTTTTGATAGTCTACAGAACAAACCATCTTTATATAATAACTTGCCTAATTACCCTAACCTGCCTAGTTAACCTAATTAACCTAGTTAAACCTTTAAATGCCACTTTAAGCTGTATAGAAGTGTCTTGAAAAATATCTAGTAAAATATTATTTATTGTCATCATGACAAAGATAAAATAAATCAGTCATTAGAAATGAGTTATTAAAACTATTAAATTTAGTATTGTGTTGAAAAACTCTTTTCTCCTTTAAACAGAAATTGGGGAAAAAATAAACAGGGGGCTAATAATTCAGGGGGGTTAATAATTCTGACTTCAACTGTAGATCACACACAACTGAAAATGTACACACTATTTACTCACCCTCAAGTGCTTCTAAACCTTTATGAGTGACAAATGAAGATATTTTGAAAAATGTTAAAACATGGTAACTATTGACATCCAAAGTATGAAAACAAACTAACAAACACTATGGAAATTAATGGTCACCATTTTTCAGACACCTTTTGTGTTCAACAGAAAAATTAAACTCAACTTGGTTTGTGACAAGTGAAGAGTGAGTAAATAATGACAGAATGTTCAGTTTTGGGTGAACTATCCCTTCATAATTCATTGAATTCATATTGTAAATAACAAATATATACATTGTGTTTCCTTACAGCCCACCCAGATTGCATCCCTCATTGAACTAATATCCAAAATTATCGCTACTGTCCTTGTACTAATAAAAGCAGTTCATGTAAGAATTTTTTTGAGTATATTTCAGTTTAAGAACTTTCTTCAAACTGAATATGTGGTTAAGACATGAAGCAAAATTGACATCTAATTTGGTTCTCATTGTTGTGTCTGTAAATGTTTGTGGCAGTTTGACTGTGAGAATGCTGGTTTGCAGTTTGTGTTTGCTGCTTTGATAGTGACTGCAATGGTTACAAGCCTGATGCACACCATCACCGTTTTCCTTCACCGCGGACCAAGCCATGAATTGTGAGTGTTAACTTTACATATCAGCACCAATATAATGTGACCAAACCAATATGATAACAAACAGGTTTCCAAACAGGTTTTTGTCTGGTATTGGTCAGAAAAAAGAGAGACTCAGTCTCAACTCATCATTAGCAGAAAGGTTTTTGTACTGGGTTTTTACTGGTCTGACTCTTTGACTAATAGGGCCAAAACTACTAAACAGGACAAATTAAAATGAGACCAAAATTCCATAAAATTGCTGATGAGAGTGGATTGTCCCGCAAGTACTGACAGTGTTCAAATTACCCTTAAGTAAACCATTTTTAATCTAAAAACAAACATTATTTTATAAAATACACAGAGAAATTACATACTCATTTGAGAAATAGTCAGTATCTGTATTGGTATTAACATTGTAGCTATGAGTATGTGAGTCATATCAAATTATTAAAAATCTCCCTTGAAGTGGACAAAGGTAGACATGCACACAAGGCTTCAGACTCTGTTTACACCTGAATTGATTCGACAAACACATCTTAACACAATACCAGGACCTTATTTATTGGTTTACAGTCTGTGGTTTGAAAGAATTTGATCTTCTAAATAAGATACTTATATATATTACTGTATTTTCAATTTAATGTTCAAAAATCATTATCTTGCAGAAGAACGTGTTGGATTGCTTCTCTCATAATAGTTGACCTACTGAATACACTCATTACATGTAAGTGTTACCCCATATTCTTTAATGTTGAATAACCTTTTTTCTTATTTGTTATTTTGTACAAATATTAGTGACCCCATTTTCTCAAATTAGCATAGGTGTAAATACTTACTCATCCAAAGCTCTTAAAAGCTCAGTTAAAGCTGATAAAATATTTTGTTTGTATCTTCTTTTTTCTATTTATGCTGTAGCCATCTCAATATTTTATGGGTTATGGTGGTTTCAAGGGCGCTGGTTGCTAATAGTAATGGCAGTTTATGTTATATTGGAGTTCATCCTTTACCTTGGAGCAGCGGTTTCTGAACGGGTGGAAAAACACAAGACAAGACAGAGAGTGGAACGTAAGTATATTTGGTACTAACATGCTAGACACTACTTGGTACTAGACTCTAGACAGTTTTAAAGATTTTTTCTGTCACTGTACTTTCTTGTTCTGCACTGAAAAAAAAGATCCATTAAACTCAATCCTACATCGCATTATAGATTTACTCATGAACACACAGTCTCATTAGATTATATTTGTATTTTACAGAAAATCGTCCTGTTCCAGAAAACAGGGTATGTGAACTTTTTATCTATTCTCACTTATTTTTATACATGAAGTCATTGCAGTTTGAGTCAATCAGCTTAAAGAAATTGTTCATTTGTTGTTTACTTGTCTTCAACCCATGCAATTTATATATATATATTTTTTAAAAATAATAATATTTTTTTCTTCTGGAGAAAGTCGTATTAGTTTTATTTCAGCTTGAATAAAAGCTAAAAGTTAAAAAAAAAAATTTAAAACCATTTTAAGGTCAATATGATTAGCCCCTTTAAACTAATTTTTTTTTCAATATTCTACAGAACAAACCATCATTATACAATAACTTGCCTAATTACCCCAACCTGCCTAGTTAACTTAATTAACCTAGTAAAGCCTTTAAATGTCAGTTTTAGCTGTATAGTAGTGTCTTGAAAAATATCTAGTAAAATATCAATTTCTGTCATCATGTCAAAGATAAAATAAATCAGTTATTAGAAATGAGTTATTAAAACTATTATGTTTAGAAATGTGTTGAGAAAATCTTATATATGTATATGTGTGTGTGTGTGTGTGTGTATATGTATATATATATATATATATATATATATATATATATATATATATATATATATATATATATATATATATATATATATATGTATATATGTATATATAATGCACAACGTAAATTAATATTCTCTCTTATTTTTATATATTTTTATCAATTAATATATTTATTCAATATTACTGCTAATAATATTAAGATAATAATTCAAATTGCAAACAAAAAAGAAATTGTACAATCTACAAAATTTCAACTACATTAAAAATATTTATTTTTTGTCGTTTTAAAAATTTTATTGTATATTTTTTCCTGAACATATTCATTGGGGTGTATTCATTTTTGCACCGTGATCTTAAATTATTTTGTCAGATTAGTTCCAGTTTGGGCTTTGGTAATGAAATAATGATAATATCTTAATAATGTAATAATATTAAATAATGATAATCTCATATAAAATGATAAATTGTATGCATGCATCAATTAATTTGTGGATTAGTTCATGGTGGATTAATTAATTTAGAATGAAACTAAAGGCCTAGTTGTGAAGTGTTTGGTGCACACTGCCTGTCTGAGTAAATGGACATAATGTGCGTGTAATTTGTATTCGAATGCTATCACTTGATTGAATGGATGTTATCAGTGGATATCAGCTGATACATATGAGCCAGTGGGGGCCTTCTGTGCCTACTAGTAGGTTTAGAAGGCTGTTATCATCCATCCACATGGTTAATCAGCTATATATCACATACAGCTATAGCCGGAAGTTTACAAGAATTATTTACAGTATATTATTTATTAGATTTCCCATTAATTGTATTTTATTTACGTCTGTGGATTAGAGGTAATAACATTTTATGTAATGTTTCATTTTGTGCACAGACCATTTATTTTGCTTCATAAGCCCTCATTATTGTCAACATCCACATACAGTATATTAATTTTTATTTAACTATATGTTGATATATAGTCATTTATCGCCATAAAATGCCACACCTTAAATCATTTTTCTTTTTTTATTTTCAGAAATCCCCATGGTTCTTCATGTTTGTCATTTGTTTAGTGATTTATGTAATGTTTACAGTTGCACTTATTGTAGGAGTGTCTTTGCTTTGCTTTCAAGCTGGGTCTTCCTGTATATTGTTCAGTTAGTGCAGGGGTCACCAAACTTGTTCCTGGAGGGCCGGTGTCCTGCAGATTTTAGCTCCAACTCTAATCAAACACACCTGAACAATCAAATCAAGGTCTTACTAGGCATACTTGAAACAATCAGGCAGGTGTGTTGAGGCAAGTTGGAGCTAAAGACTGCAGGGACACGGGCCCCCAGGACCGAGACTGGTGACCCCTGAGTTAGTGTGTATATTTGCATGTATCTTCATAACCTATCTGCTTTGAAAAGATTCTTTTCTGCCTTGCACATGAACCAATTTATTGCACTATTTTATTTTGTATACATGTATCTGTTAAATCGTGTAGATGTGTACTGTATAGTATAGTTTTTTTGCAATCTAAGTGGAGGATACTATAAAAATCCTTTCTGAAAGGAAAAACAAGCTTACAAAAAGTGATAAAGTTTTTAAATGTTGCTGTCCAAAGGTCAGATAATTTCTTATTATTTACTTGGCCGCTGCACTGTCCACTGTATAATGGACATCTGAGCTCTTTTTGAATTTTGATTGTAATTTAAAAATGTGCACCTTTTGGAAATGAGAATTGAACCACTCTGGACACTGTTACTTCTAAAAACACATAAAGTTTTTGGTATTGTTATTATTGTTTGTGCACTTGATGTTAAAATGTCTTCATATTTGATCACAGTAAGTAAATTTGTCACTGATGCATTTTTATTGGCTCCATTTGTATTTGTGATATTGTGATACTGTTTGAAAATAAATGAAGTATATCTTTATTGTTATATGAATACAATTTTGATAGCTGAAGACTGTTATGCTGTAGATTTGTTTGTATTTTTAGTCATTTTAGTCACAAAATGTTCTAGATTATACTTCTGACCCATTTTGACTTACACTCAACCAGCAGTGTAGTCCTTTTTAACTAAAAGTTGGGTTAAAATCAAAACCCAGCATGATGGGTCAAACATACAATCCAAGCACAGCAAACAACCAAGTGCTGGGTTGCCAAAATAACACAAATTGGGTTATTTTTAACCCAGCATTTTTAGAGAGTGTAGTCTAATAAGCTTTAATGTGTCAATGTCTGCAGCACTAATTCAAATGAAATGCAGACATTTGAATACATAACAATATATGTTAGAGAAATTCCAATGAAAAACATAGTTCAAAGATCGTATACTCTGTCAATTTGGATTCTCAGATTGTCTTGCAGTATATTTTTGTAATTACAATGAACCACTACACCACATAACAAACAAATAACAAAGGACATTTTGCATTACACTTCCTCATGTGTCAGTCAGTCAAAAAGCCTAACAATGATATTTAATCTGAGGAAAAACCAGTTCTCCGATCAACAGTTCACTTTTCTGCCCACTTTATAGCTGCCTGAATTATTTTGGGCATTGTCTTTCTAACAAAAAAAAAATCTATATTTTCCATCAAGTTCCAGGTCTTTCGAGTAGCAGTTGACAGCTCAGCTTTGCAAACAGGACCCAGTTTGTCATTTCTATCATTTTCAGTTGTGTTTAAATCTGGAATGTTTGCTGGCCATGCTGATATGCCTTTTTATTTTACTTTTGATTAGTCTAATTTTTAGCTAAATTTGGCAACATTTGGGACTTGAAACACCAAAGACATTTTTAGTACTTTCCAAAACCTTTTCATTCAATGTTCCTTATTGGTGGACTAATCTTTCCATTCCCACATGGACTGCTGATTCACTAGTGTCATTAATGACAACTAAAAACATCTCTTCAGTGATCACAAAAAAATCCCCCTTCCTAGCTCTTAATTCTCTGAGCACTACCTGTTCCTTTGTATAATTACCACTTCTTGTGTATTGCCTCTTCTTGTTGTATCATCAAATTACAATTACAATTGGGATACTTTTGTAATAAATCCACTGAAGGCAAGTGTTAAAACCCAAGTGGAGTCTATAATGAAGCTATAAACACAGAAACAAAACTTAAAGCTTGGCAAAGCATAACAAAACAAACTCACTGAACAACTAATGAGGAACAAGACACATGACTAAATCAACCAATGAAAACGTAATACAAGAACAAAGACACAAATAGTATGTAGAGTAGTGATGGGTCGTTCTTGAACGATTCGTTCATTTTGAACAAGGCTGCGTCCGAAACCGCATACTTCCATACTATACAGTACGCTTAAATCAGTATGCGAGCCGAGTAGTATGTCCGAATTCTTAGAATTCGAAAATCAGTATGCGATAAGTACCCGGATGACTTACTACTTCCGGCGAGATTCTGAAGTGCGCATCCCATGGACGCTGCGCTATCCCATGATGCCCCGCGAGAGAATTTATGAATGGACGTGAAGCGACGCAACTGACGCAGGTAGGTCACGTGACCATGACAAAATGGCGGATGTAGTACGTCCGAACTCCATTCATACTGCTCACATTCATACTGTATAGAACGTACTTTTCCAACGGCCGAGTAGTACGTTTAAATTCAAATTCAGTACCTACTGAGTAGTAGGCGGTTTCGGACGCAGCCCAAATCTTCAATATGACTCGGGAACTACGAGTCCTCTCAGGGAGTGATTCGTTCATCCGCGCGTGCGCACATTTGTGCAGGTATCGTTCATTTTTCAAGGCTGTTTCTCAATTCCAAGAACGCAGAGAACGAACTTGCGTTCTTGTGGAGACCGGTCTTGCCAGGTGTCCTCTGAAGAACGAACTCGGGAGACCACGAGAACAGAGAACGCGTCCTGTGAGAAATGGGATGCTGCGTTCTTCCTGGTGGCCATGTGACCTTCACGTGTTTTAAATGGATTATTATTTAAACATTTCAGCATTCATACAACAATTTATTGTTTTTCCCCTTTTCAAAATATATACTCTGCATAAAAACATTATAAATATACGCTGCACAATATAAATAAAACTAATTTTATTATGAATTTCAGCAAACAAACACTCTTAATATGTTTATTCCTTTATTAGGATGTCCATGGTAATGTTTATTCACCGTTTCATTTTAGAAAAACTCCTGAGGTAAATAAGTGATATCTCTGAACTTTAATAATAAATCTAAATGTGCTGCACTTCCCACCTCCAGTCGCAATGATTTCTGGGATTTCAAGAGCGAGATCGGTGCTCAAGTCTGCATCGGTGCGTCCTCAATATCAAGAACACATCCGGGAAGTTTCACGCGTCCTCCGTACTTGCGGTCTTGAGTATTGGAACTGAACTTTGGCAGCTGATGATGACGTTACACGAGAACACGAGGACGCAAGACCGCTGAAGAACGCATATTGAGAAACAGCCCAAGTCTTTTGAGTCGTTCATCATTTTATTAAATATAAAACTGTATGATTCTTAAATATTTTATTTCCTGTTAAGCCGTTTATGCAGAAATGTTAAAAGTGTCATTGATAAACCTGCTCTTTCTGGGTATTTTTATTTAGTGTAGCTCATTTATTGTGGTCCTTTTGTTCAATCTCTATGGATTAAAGTGCTTTTAATTATCCAAAATAATCATTGTTTAAGACTTAATCAAAACACCGTGTTTTGGGTTTTACACTAATATATATTGGAAAGTTTTATATCTGTAAATGTAAGTAAATGTAAACCCTTTTTAGCATATTCAAACAAGCTCTGGAACAGTATTGACACACTATTCAAAATCTAGTAGCCCAAAGTCTGATGCTTAAACTCCAAGAATTTGTGCTTATTGTTTTGTTTAATATGCCTATTTGTGGATATTTATTTCCTTTTTATGTGCCTTCTCGTTTTCCCCTTATTTCTCATGTGTTTGTTATATAAGCTACATTTAATTCATAATTCCCTTGTTTAAAATAAACTATAGTTTGTAGAGACTGTATTCTGTTTTATTTGTACTGTAAATCTTTTGTTGTTGTTGCAATAAATAAGCAAATAAATGAATGATCCCGCCATGTGATCGGTCATCATGACAGCAGCAACTTCGAGCTCCGAAGTGTCCGGCTTGACGGCTCCGTTTTCAACTCCGCCCCCGCCTGCGCTCGGCTATCTCGTTGGTCACCGGCTGCAGCTGTGCTTCATGTCGAACGCACCTTTTCATTTACGTTTAGAGCCGGAAAGAGATTTGATCCGTTCATGACTCGAGTCCTCTATCGAGTTTGAGTCATTCGTTCATCACTGAAAGGCAAGCCAATCATATGCGTTTAGAGCCGGAAACAGATTTGATCCGTTCATGTCTCGAGTCCTCTATCGGGTTTGAGTCATTCGTCTTTCTTACTTGACTTGACATTACAGCAGAATTGTGTGTAGAAATTAGTAAATGGTTTCAAATCCTCTTTAGAGACAGGTGCATCATAATTATATATTATATTATATTATATTATATTATATTATATTATATTATATTATATTATATTATATTATATTATATTTATTATTATATTATTATTATTACTATTAATATTATTATTATGTGCGTTTCGGATTTTAAACTGTAGCTCCACTGTACACTGCAACGAGAACCTCAGTCAGTAATACTCATGTAAAACTACATTTTTGTTGCATCATGGATCATATTTTAGACTTTTCATAAAATCATCAAACAATGTGAACCTAAAAAGCATTTTCTTAAAAATAAAAAAGGTTTGTCCTATTGTCACTAAGTTGTTGTTACTTTTTCTGGTGGATATGTGGTTTTATTTTTTGTTATTTTACAAATAAATGGACCCATGCTTTTAAAATGTCTATTCACTGCCTTGCTATCAGAAAACAAACACTAAGCTAGGCTATATGATAAATTAATCTAATTCTACAATTACAAGTGATTTGTAATTTGTTCATTTGTACCCCCTTTTTTTAGTTTAATAATGTTTTTCTATTCAGACTTTATGTATTAGTCTAATATTTGTAAAAAGATTGCATTTACATTTACTCATTTAGCAGAAGCTTTTATTCTGCGACCAACAAGTAATGACAAAAGAAGCACTTCAAATCATCAGAAAGAAGAAACAGACTCAGCCTATCGAAAGTTCGGGTTGTGTTTTTGAATGCTAACATGCCTTAAGCCAAGTCCAACAAGTAAAGCCACAGAGTGTTGTTTCAAAGCTTATTTAATTCTAATTACTCAAAAAAGCCAAGCTTGTTGTACACTGTTGTTTTAATATTCTAGTCAATTTGTTAAGCTCATTAGACTCTGTGGCTTTTGTAGTTTTTATTTGAATTTATTTTTCACTTAAATTGCTGTTTCATAAAAAAATTCTATTGGGCATATTGCCCTATTTGATATAAAGCTTTTATGGCACAAACGTGTTATTTAAAGCTTATTTGTTTTTATTTATTAAAAAGCTTAGCTTGATGTGCACTATTTAGTTTTTCTTTTGTTTGTTTTTATTATTGTGATTTTAAAGGAATCTATTTTGTTATAAAGCTTTTCTGGTAAAAAATAGTAATAAAACAATAAACAACATTTAAACAGTGTTTATGTTTCTAATGCCTGCAGCATCATATGTTACAAAACGCTTCACAAAGACAATTTGATTTATTTAATAACTCATCTCTTATGCTTTCTTTCACGTTATGTGACAAAAGAACGAATGACTCGTTCTTAAAGTGATCCATTCATTTCGCGCATGCGCACGTTTTGTAGCGCGGGAGAAGATTCGTTCATTTTTCGAGTCCTCTATCGGGTTTCAGTCATTCGTTCATCAAGCCTAGGAGCCATACTAGCCAATCGTATGCATTTAGAGCCGGAAAAGGAATTGATCCGTTCATCTCCCGAGTCGTTCAACATGTGACAGACATAAGCCAATCGTATGCATTTAGAGCCGGAAAAGGAATTGATCCGTTCATCTCCCGAGTCGTTCAACACGTGACAGACAGAAGCCAATCGTATGCATTTAGAGCCGGAAAGGGAATTGATCTGTTCATCTCACGAGTCTTCGGGTCTGAGTCATGCCTATTTACAATCGGTCACGTGATGAACGAACCAGAAGACTCGAAAGGTGAGCTAATCATGGCTCCTTTCAGCTCAGCAGGTAAACAATAAATTATTATTTTCTCCCTCTTATAGCATTCTATTTATGACTTGTTTGTAGTTGTGATCAACCTTGGGTTAGTTGTAGATGTGTTTGCAAGCAATTCGTAACATTTTAATAATATTTTGGCAAATTGAACTAAATGAACGAAATGACTCGAAAAAAGATTCGTTCATCTCGAGGAACGAGACTCAAAGAACCGAGTCAGTAAAATGATCCGAACTTCCCATCACTAATGTAGAGTAGTATGTCAGAATTCACAGTATTCAAAAATCAGTAGGCGAGAAGCACCTACTTATGGCAAGATTTTGAAGTACGCATAAGATGGACACTATGCTATCCCATGATGCCACGCAATAGATTTCATGAATGGTAGTGAAGCAATGCAATTGACATGGGTTGGTCACATGATAATGACAAATGGCAGATGTAGTACCATTAGTTCTCCAGTAAAAGGCGCCTTAGCTGACAGCTGCAGTTCAGCTTCTTCCGCTAGGAAAAGGTTTGCAACCTTGCTTTGCAACGCGTGGCTGGCATTCTTATTCACAATTGATTGTGATTGCTGCCAGCTGTGTGCGCTGGCGCTGACAATTCATTCGTCTGTTTTATTTCTCTTCAGAAAATTGGCTTTCTGACGAAATCCTGAAAAGTTCTTAAAAGTTTTCCACATAGCATTGCCGTTCCCCCCCTCTGGAAACGAGGGTAAAGTAGTAACCGTTTCATTCTATTCATACTACTCACATTCATAATATATAGAACTTTTCTAATGGTCATAAAGTAAATTCAAACGTAGTACCTACACGAGTAGTACGCGATTTCAGACACAGCACAACACAACATCACACACCTTACAATTTCCTGGTTCAGTCTTACTGTGGCTTTTTTTACCCAGAAAGTGTATCTCTGGTTCATTTGTGTCTGTCTCTGTGCTGTTTATCTGATGTGATGCAGAAGAAGCAGACACACATGTCTGAACAGTGGGTGGGGAGAACCAGCTCATTTGCATTTAAAGTTACAGTCTAAAGACAGCAACAATTTTCTTCAGACCCCAAAATCGACATTTTCAGGTGAGTATAAATGACATGACGGGAATTTAAAATGAAACTTTGCAGACAGATTCTGTAGACACGAAAGACCTATCTTACATCTTGTAAAAGGAGTACAATAGGAGCCCTTTAAATCACTAGAATGCTAATTCTATCCAAAATATTACTCCTGTTACTTTCTGTCCTTAAAAATTATTAGCATCCTTTGGTATTCTGATTCATTAATCTACACATTACATTACATCCATAATAATCAAAATAGGAAAAAAAAATGTTTTTTCTTTGTTTTAGTCTGCTATCCACATTTAAAAACTCAAGCAAAATATATGTGACAAGAGACTGAAACAAAACGTTTCAACATTGTCACTATCAGTGTTGGGAGTAATGCGTTACAAAACTAATGTATTACAGTAACATATTACTTTTTCCTGTAACGCAGAAGTGTAAGGCATTACTTATACATTTTCAGTAATATTTTGCTCTGTACATGTTCAGTAACACGTGCGTTACAACAAACTTTTCGCCCGCAAGACGAATAAAAACAAATAAAAAAATACCGCAAGTAAGTTCTTGTTTATATACGTGTGTGTTGTCATTAATGTCCCTCTGGCTCTGGAACTTTTTACTTTGAACGCGGAATGATTTCAGCCTCTGAGCTTAAGGTCCGGGGCTATTGGCTGGCTCAGCCCGGTTTGCAGTAAGCCACTAAGCCCAGCAGCAGAAAAGCGGCAAATAGATGAAAATGGCAGAAGACAATACATTCGCGAGATGGACGTACGCACATATGGCGTTAATTCATTGACAAATGTCGTAAGTGCAGTACTACAAGTCGAGAGCGCATTCATGTAATACAAGGGAGCGAATCTCTTTGCTCACACGCTCTGTTCGTGGACAAAACTGTTCACAAGCTCCTCAAAACACCGGCTGCTCACGTGTGAATGATCTGCTCTCGCTCCGTCAGATGATGCAGACTCACAATTTGTGTCTTGTGTTTCCTTCTCCTTTCATGCTTTTGCTCTCCAGAAATCCTCCTGTTAAATTGGTTCTCCCAAGAATGTTGATGTGGTTTATATATTGCTGCACCATTTATTAACAATACACATAAAACTAAAAGGTACATTATAAATTCTAGTGTTTTTGAGTGTTAGGTATGCTGCCTATGTTTTAGGCTAGTATTATTTACAACTTGTTAATGAATGCTTCAGCATACTGTAGTATTAAGAATAGTGAACTGATCAAATAAAATACAAAGTCTAGTTTTACTACAGTAAATTGTGGTGAATTGTAGTAGGCCTAATATACCCTATATTGTAAAAAAAAAAAAAAAAAAAACTACAGAATTGGGTCATTTGTTTATATTACACTTGTTGTGTTACCATAGCAACATTAGTATTACCACAACAGATTAATTGAAATACTTTACTTTAGTACTGTTCAAAACACAGTACATGCCAATATGTGTGTTCAGGGGCCCTGTGGAACAGCTTCTCCTCAAAATGAAGAGGATGACAGGCAAAATGTCCTCCACAATCTCATCAACAATGTGGAAGACAACAGAGACTAGTTCACTTTATTTTAGTTGCCGTGATAAAATGAGATTTATTTGAAGAGTGAACAGTACAGTAGGCTATAATACCATATCAAGTGTTCCCTATTTTCTATCACAGTTACATTTCTGCACACCTTTTATATGTTTAATAAATGTTTTTAAAATAAAACGTATTGTTTACATCTAACGTCTATTCTCTGTGTCTTTAAGTGTTTAAAACTGGAAATATCTCATCATATAACATACAGCCAAAAATGTTATGGTTTATTAGATTAAAAATTATATGTCTATTTTAGCATTTTGGTTATTGTTAATAAATAGTGCACCAATATAAATCATATCAAAAAGCACGAAAGGAAGAGGAAACACAAGACACAAATTGTGAGTCTGCATATAATCTCACTGAGTACTGAGAGCGCACAAGAAAATTTGTGCGTGAGCAGGGCATATTTGAGAGAACGTGAGAAAATTTGCACACCAGCAGTGTATATTTGAGAGCTCGCAAGCAGTTTTGTCCACAAACAGAGGAAATCGGTGCACGAGCATTATATTGAGAAAGCTGTTCATCATGCTCACTTTGTGCATGACAGTTTTGTGTTGTGAGCCACTTGAATTTAAAGTGAATACAATAATGGCAACAATAAGAAGAGAAAAGAAATCTGCATGTTGTCATGGCATTGGAGTTTACATATGGCCTGTTGTGTCTAATATGAATATAGTCAAACTATTCACAGATATTGCCAGATAACCACTTTACCTCTACCATACTTTTAACAGATCATTTGTGAATCTGACTGTCATCTTTTCTTGCATTGTCTTAAGCCTTCACGTTGCCAATTACATACTATACTGTATTGTTAGTAGCCTGGATAGGTCACAGTCATTCTGCTACATCATATCGCTTTCTACTGGATGCTCTGCAGTACATTTGGTCGTTTTAGAATGTTAAGTTCTAATTCTGTAGTTATTTTGGTGAAAGTAACTAAAAAGTAATATAAGAGTAATGTAACATATTACAACTCTGAGACAGTAATATTGTAATGTAAGGGATTACTTTTAAATAACAGTAACAAGTAATCTGTAATGTATTACAGTTTGGAAGAAACTTGCACAACACTGGTCACTATCATGTGAATAAATTTGGAAACGATCAGTTTGACATGAAAATGTAACAAAATCAAATTTCACAGAAGTTTCAGTGAGGACAATAACACCTCAGAAGTGTAGTCAAACTTGTTCACATGAGGAAACTCATTTCTCTTACCTGTTTATTCATGTTACCAAATGGTAGACATTTCTATTGTTATCTCATTGCTTAATGAACTGCATTATAAAACAAAAATATGACTTTGTGATACACATACACATGCATACATATACACATTACATGGACATATAGTAAAACCCACAATTTCTTTACAACAACCACCTCCTGTAGTTGAAAACAAGTTATTTAGTTGAAATAAAACAAATTTTTAAGCATGCTTTTTAAAAGGCTTCAGAGTTTTGGCAACAGGACTTAAATCTGTATCCATCTTCTACTTAAAAGCAGTGTAAAAATTAAATAAAGTTAACTGAAATGGACCAGTACATGTTAAATGTGTGTGTTATGGAATTCAGTTGTGAAAAGGGATTAAAAACAAAGTTTAACTTTGTAGAGTTTCTAAAGCAATGGCACCCATTTGTTAGAATCGCCCTTACTTAAAATGTGAAAAAAATATTTTTCAGTCTCACAAGATGTGAAACTACCTGTTGCAAGCACTTTTAACTTACGATATGTAGCTCTGAATCTTCTTCCTGGACATGAGTCACGTAAACAGGTCACAATCAATGCGTGACACTAGGCTCGTTTGAGGTGCGCCTCGCCTTGACTGCATTGTAGACGAGAGCAGGTGGCTGCAGTAAAAAAAATACATCAGAAGTCGGACACTTCCCGAATCTCGCTGTTTTGACGCCTGGAAACGTCACCAGTGGTGGAGATCGCGTTTGCGTTTTCTATCGCGGACAAATGACCTCATAAAAAAATACTATGGTGATTTATAGTAAATATTAATGTTTTTGTATTGGGTTATGTTTATAGTTGTTGTGATACCAGAGCAACTATAGAATTTAAATAGGCTATTTTTATAATATGGTTCAAAAACACTAGTATTCTTATAAATTGCTGTAGTATTTTTTTACGTGGGCAATTAAAATATCACTGTTTTTTTACAAAAAGAGGGTCACAATCACAGAAGATGAACAGCTCATTGCTTAAAAGGGTGTATTTAAAATATAAATCTGTATATTCAACAGTGGTAAATGTTAAAAGTATGTCAAAATAAACAGCTTATACAGCAAGAAAGCTTTCAAGAAATCTCGTTTGGCTATATTATAAATTAAGCAGCTATAGCAAGATGCTTTTGAGTGACAAGTCATGACAAATGTTTGTTTGTATGTTTGTTTGTTTTGCTAGGAATGTCTAGAATTTGGCATTTCATTGAACAAGTGGTCCATTTCTATAGTAATTTCAGACTTTCTATAGAGGGCATTAGAAGGTATAAAGGGAAATACAACTGAATACCAAAATTCTTAGCCCTCTTGTGAAGTTTAAAGAAAAAATGGTATTGCATCAAATATGTAAAAGTGCTGTTTAACAGATTTTGTACCGTTTATAAACTAATTTCTACTAACTATTTTGTCTAGTCTTTGTCATGATGACAATATTATATTATATATTTTACATAATATTTTACTAGTTTTTTGCAGGATACTAGTATTCAGCCTAAAGTGCAATTTAAACAGTTAACTATAGATTAATTATGTTAAAGATAAATGAGGAAAGCCATTGGACAACAGTGGTTTGTTCTGCAGACATAAAGAAATTATATTGACATGCTTATCAGGCCTATATAAACAGCTTTTACTCCAGCCAGACTAAAATAAACAGCCTAAGACTTTCTCCAGAATAAAAACTATTAGACTGTAGGAAATACTGGGAAAATGTTCTTGATCTATTAAACATAACTTTTGACTTCACATTCGTGTGTGTGTGTGTGTGTGTGTGTGTGTGTGTGTGTGTGTGTGTGTGTGTGTGTGTGTGTGTGTGTGTGTGTGTGTGTGTGTTTTGTTTACTATACCCCTTTCACTTATGAACCCACACAAAGATGAGGCATAATGGCAAAACAGTCTGATTACCTTATGTATGCATATATGTATGTATTGGATTGAGTTTCATGGAATAATCTTGCATAAAAATTACAATACAAAATTCACACAAACATACAAAAAAGTGAAAATGACAACAAACAGGACTTTAAACTGAGAGAGAAATAAAATACAGCACATGCACATCCTAATCATTTATTTGTAACATTTAGTTATATTAGGTCACATTATGTTTTAGAAAGGTGTGTTTTGTTTTTGTTTGCATGTAAAATTAAACAAATCATGTGTAATGCTCTTTATGACTTTTTTTTTAATTATCAACGAAAATACAAAAAAAAGGTATGCAACAAAGCCAGGATAAATCTTAGTAAAAACAAGATCATTGCGGACGCAACTCGGACACATCCGGCATGCATCTTGCGGTGATCACCGGTGATCGATTCTGCGCAGATTTTGGCCATCTCAAACGAGCCTACTCACAGGATTACATTAAATTGCCATTGAAAGCCCGCCCACATAAGAGCCTCAGCCTAACGTTACCCACCCATTTGTGCCTTACATGACTCGAAGACTAAAGTAAATATTGACGTTGGTTTTTATTTGTTTTTACCTATGAAATATGTTAAACTCTAGCGCAAAGCAGGTTAAACCAAAGTCTTTTGTAAATGGATATACAACTTAAATTCCAAAACGCGTTATAATAGTTTATAAACAGTGAATTCCTCATCAACTCCCACACATTGCTGAGATAGGCATTTAAATGTTGAATTCATTTTTAAGATATACACACATTCCTAATGTCACACAACAATTTTATGTCTCTAAAATCTCATGAAACATGATATTTGTACCTGTTTGATATTTGTAACACTGGGCCAACTGCAGACAGGTTGATGATTAAGTTGCGGGCGCCATCTTACGGCAAGACCTGAAAATTCATTCGCCATGACCCAGTGGTACTATAGGCTTTTATTGTTAAGTATATGGTCAAGTTTGGTAAAGTTTTACATTAATAAATGATACACATAAAAATCACAGCTTTAAACTATTCTTAAATTAATTAATTAAATAATTGTTTTGATTGTAGATTGAAAAGTTCAAAGAAAACCTTGATTGGCTATAGCCTAAACAAAAACTCCAAACAAAATTGGTGGTAGCGTTTTGGGAATAAAACAAAACATAAAATGCTTGTTTTTGACGTGCCATGACTAGTAAAAGCAGAACAGGAAACAGAAAAAAATATATCATTTGTGCAAAAGAGTAACTATGTTAGATTGATTAAATATTAATATTAATATTATTGTTATTATTATTATTATTATTATTATTATTATACATTTTATTATTAAATAAGTAACATAAACAGGGGCTTCAAAGATTAATCTGATGACAGAAGTTAACCCTGACAGGTCTAAAACCATTGTTGATATTCAGTCATGGCTAAAATATGGAAGTTGATTTAAATGTAGCCTACAAGCAGCAAGATGACTGACTTTGAAAAACAAAATGCATGTAAATTCTTGGGACACCTGTTATGTGATTGAATCCCTCTCTCTCTCGTTCTTTGTTTCTCTCTCTCTCTCTCTCTCTCTCTCTCTCTCTCTCTCTCTCTCTCTCTCTCTCTGTCTCTCTCTCTCTCTCTCAATTCAATTCAATTCAATTCAATAGTTGCTTTATTGGCATGACAAATGTTACAATTGTATTGCCAAAGCAGTTCTTAAAGTTTACATAAAAAAGTAAAATGCATATATAATAATAAAAAACAAAACCGTAAACACAGTAAATAGTAAAAAAAAAAAAAAAAAAAAAAAAGATATTTATACATAATAATTAAATAAAATATCAACAATACATCGTATTATTCAATATATCACATTAATATAGCATATTATTATTCAACTTATCATATTATTCATACAAATCAATACAAAAATAATAATAGATCAGAATAAACTGTACATTTAACAACCAACATTTTAGGATAAAACAGTAATAAAAACAATAATAATCAGTATATTTACAATGATTCATTTATAATAATCTAGGTGTGTGTGTGTGTGTGCTATAGGTTCAATCACTGACTGGAAAATTTTGAGCCAGATTCGAACTGGAATTTCTATTTGTGTTGATTTTGGCCCTTC
The DNA here is from genome assembly GCA_903798195.1 of Danio kyathit. Taxonomy (NCBI): domain Eukaryota; kingdom Metazoa; phylum Chordata; class Actinopteri; order Cypriniformes; family Danionidae; genus Danio; species Danio kyathit. The sequence goes on from LR812526.1 coordinate 28,290,862, forward strand.
TCGCTTTCTCTTTTAGTTCATTCACAGCCAAACTTATTTTCAACTCGAGGTATGTGTAGCTTGTGGCAGGTTCAACTTTTGTCATACCAAGGGTGAAACTGTGTCTATTTCCCTGACTTCTGGGTTTTTTCTGGAATATTAGCGTTTTGGTTTTCTTTAGGTTAACGGTCAGGGCCCAGGTCTGACAGAAGCTGTGCAGGATATCCAGCTGCTGCTGTAGACCCTCTTCTGTTGGCGACAGCAGCACCAGATCATCTGCAAACAGCAGGAACTTTACACTGGAGTCGTATAGTGTGAGACCCGGCGTATCTGCTTGCTCCAGGAGCATTGCCAATTGATTGATGTAAATATTGAAGACAGTGGACAGCCCTCTCTCACACCCCGTCCCTGAGTGAAGAATTCTGTTCGCTTATTGCCTATTTTAATTGAGCACTGACTGTTTGAACACATTGTTTTTATAATGTTGTATGTTTTACCGCCGATACCTGACTCTAGAAGTTTAGACAGCAGACCTTCATGCCAAATCGAATCAAATGCTTTCTGAAAATCTACAAAGCAAGCAAATATTTTGTTTTTGTTTTGAAGGACATATTTGTCAATCAAAGTCTGAAGGGTGAAGATATGGTCTGATGTTCTGTAATTTGGCAGAAACCCAATCTGACTTTTGCTGAGGACATTGTGGTCTGTAAGGAAGCCTATGAGTCTGGTGTTGATGGTGCTGCAGAACAGCTTCCCCAGATTACTGCTCACACAGATGCCTCTGTAATTATTAGGGTCTGATTTGTCTCCACTTTTGAATATGGGTGTTATTAATCCTTTATTATGTCAGGAAAATCACCAACACTCAGAACCAAATTGAACAGTTTCATTATAGCCAGTTGGAATTTGTGATTTATGTTTTTAATCATTTCATTAAGGATACCGTCTGGACCACTTGCCTTTTTTGTTGGTAGGACTTGTATTTTATCTAGTAGCTCCTTTTCTGTGATTGGATAGTCTAACGGATTTTGGTATTTGCCAAATATTTGCTCTGTATGGGTTAATTTATTATATATAAGCGATTGTTCTGTACTCATGTTTATTTTACTAAACAGATTTTCAAAGTGGTTTTTCCAGGTGTCTCCATTTTGTATTGTTAGCTGTTCATGTTTCTTTTTGTTAAGGAGGTTCCAGTTGGCCCAGAAATTGTTTGAATCCACAGATTCTTCGATTGTTTTGAGCTGTTTTTGGATGTACTCTTCTTTCTTTTTTCTGATTGTGTTTTTATATTTTTTAAGCTCCTCGCAGTACTGAAGACGTACATCTGTATTCTCTGGTTGTCTGTGTTTTTGATTTGCTAGTTGTCTTAAGTTTTTCCTTATTGTTTTACAATCAAAGTCAAACCATTTTTCATTCTCTTGTTTTTGTTTAAAAGTTTTCTTAGTAGTTTTAATATTAGATATCATTGCCAAATAATCAAATATGTGATTTATGTAATGTAATGTAATGTAATGTAATGTGTATTTATATAGCGCATTTTATTGTGTATGGCCATACACCCAAAGCGCTTCACAATCACAAGGGGGGTCTCTTCACACCACCACCAGTGTGCAGCATCCACTTGGATGATGCGACGGCAGCCACAGGACAACGGCGCCAGTGCGCTCACCACACACCAGCTATTGGTGGAGTGAAGAGACAGTGATAGAGCCAATTCGGTGGAAGGGGATGATTAGGAGGCCATGATGGGTAAGTGCCGATTGAGGGACTTTGGCCAGGACACCGGGGTTATACCCCTACTCTTTACGAGAAGTGCCATGGGATCTTTAATGACCACAGAGAGTCAGGACCTCGGTTTAACGTCTCATCCGAAAGACGGCGCCCACTGACAGTATAGTGTCCCCTTCACTTCTACTGGGGCATTAGGACTCACACAGACCGCAGGTTGAGCGCCCCCTGCTGGCCTCTCTAACACCACTTCCAACAGTAACCTAGCTTTCCCATGTGGTCTCCCATCCAGGTACTAACCAGGCTCAGCCCTGCTTAGCTTCAGTGAGTAACCGGTCTTGGGCTGCAGGGTGATATGGATTTATGTTTTCTACAGCTAGATTAACACCCTCTCCATTATGAGGGTAACTATTTTCCATAAATTTATCCAAAAGTAAACCTATTTGGGGGTCTTCAATTGCGTTCCTGTATTTCTCAGAGCTGTCTTGTACTCATCTATAATTATTTTTAATGTTATACAGTTTACTGGAATGTGAAAATATGTTAGTATTATTGTTCCTTTTTATATAAAGTGTAATTTGGCTGTGATCTGATAGAGGTGTTAGTGGTTTAACAGTGAATGCACTGAAAGAGAACAGATCTAAATCTGTGATCATGTAGTCAACTGCTGAGTTACCAAGAAATGAGCTGTGTATCTGCCCAGAGAGTCTCCTCTCACCCTGCCATTGACCAGATACAGACCAAGGCTTCGACAGAGCTCAAGTAGGAGCTTTCCGTTCTTATTTATTTGGGCATCAGAGTTATTTCTAGAAATATTTACACTGTTTTGTTGATAACTCTGTCCAAATATGTATTTATTCCCACTGTCTGTGGTACAGTCAGTTAGGGACCCTGTTCTAGCATTGAGATCTCCACACAGCAGCACACTTCCCTGAGCCTGGAAGTGGATTATTTGAGTCTGGATGGTCTCAAAGATGTTTTCATTATAATATGGAGATTCGGATTGAGGAATGTAAAGAGCGCATAAGAATATGTCCTTTTTCGTTTGACTGAGCTGATTGTCGATTTTGAGCCAGATATGAGATTCTTCTTTTTTAATTAATTTGATGTGTTTATCGATTTCCAGTTTGTGCCAGATTATTGTGCCCCCCGAATCTCTACCATATTTAATTTTTTCAAGTTTTTTAGATGAAATAGATATTTCACGGTATCCTGGGGGACAAAGAGTGACCTCATCAGTTCTGCGCCATGTTTCTTGGAGTATTATGATGTCAATGTCTGAAATGCTTTTCTGAAAATCCAAGGTGTTAACTTTACACCCAAGACTGGATGAGTTAACACCCTGGATATTCCACAGTGAGATCGTCAGCGGTTTCATTTGGTCAACAAACAATTTTAACATTCCTCTAGAATAGAACCAATCCATATAGACCATAAAATACCTAAATATCATATATAGACATTTATATTATCAAGATTATTTAGAGTCCAATCAATTTTGAATATTTTACTCACAACTATTCCATCAGCCGTGTGCAGATTAAACTGAGCATGTGTTTGATCTCTCTCAGACTGGTGCTGTGTGTGTCCACTGGCTGTTTTAGTGCTGCAGCGTAGCTCAGTTTTCCCTGTCCTTCTCTGTGACTGCTGGTGTTGTCACCCGTCACTGGGGCTTCTCTGAGTACAAGCTGTTTCCTCTGCTGGTGGTGTGGTGGTACTACAAGATTTTGCCGTTGTTGATGAGGGTGTGGAGGCTGAGGCCGTGGGTACTGAGGGTGTAGGCATGCTGACCTTGGGCGTGGGTGCTGAGAGTGTGGGTGCTGATGGTGTGGGTGCACTGGCACAGGGCGTGGGTGCTAATGGTCTGCTGGCACAGGACGTGAATGCTGAGGGTGTGGGTGCACTGGCACAGGACGTGAATGCTGAGGGTGTGGGTGCACTGGCACAGGACGTGAATGCTGAGGGTGTGGGTGCACTGGCACAGGACGTGGATGCTGCGGGTGTGGGTGTATGTCACAGGGCATGGATGCTGAAGGTGTGGGTGCACTGGCACAGGGCGTGGATGCTGGGGGTGTGGGTGCATTGGCACAGGGCGTGGATGGTGCGGGTGTGGGTGCACTGGCACAGGGTGTGGATGCTGAATGTGTGGGTGCACTGGCACAGGGCATGGGTGCTGATGGTCTGCTGGCACAGGGCGTGGATGTTGAGGGTGTAGGTGCACTGGCACAGGGCGTGGATGTTGAGGGTGTGGGTGCACTGGCACAGGGCATGGATACTGAGGGTGTGGGTGCACTGGCACAGGACGTGGGTGCTGATGGTCTGCTGGCACAGGGCGTGGGTGCTGAGGCTGTGGATGCTGCTGGTGGATTCTCCAAGATGCAGGATAGGGCTCAGCCAGATGTGGGTAAGAGTCCCTGTGTGGTGATGCTGGAATAGTGTTGAGGTTGAGGATGGTGATGTTCTCTTTTGCTCTTTGAGGGACTCTCTGGGGTACGACCAAGAGCAACATCTTTAAGATTTTTAGCAAACACATGGACATTGTCTCTATGCAGATGGACGTGGTCTTGAAGATGGTGAATGCCCAGTGTAGGGTGATGTGCGATGCGAATGTTTGGTATTTCAGCACATCTGCGTGAGATCTCTGTGTTCACTCTCTGTATAGTCCGCGGGTGGAAATCAGTTCTGGGTAGAAGGCTGGAGATGATTATTTTTGAAGATGGGAAAGTCTCTGTTGCTTTAATTGCCACTTGTGTAATGGACTGTGCTACTCTTTGTTGTTGTGTCTTCAGGTCATTTGTCCCCACGTGTATGATGATGTGACTGGGATTACCAAGTTCCTCTTTGTCCAGCTGAAGAAGGGCACTAGCTGTGTTCGGGCACCAGCGTTTCAGAGTTTTGTGACTGGGGAATAGCCGTTTCTCATTGATGTACTTGCCATTTGAGTCCATTAAGATAACTATTTCTGCCTTTCTGGATGTGTTCTCCTGAACTCTGGGGTGTTTGGTCTCATGTATGTCTGCTCTCTGTGTGTTCGTCTCAGGTGGGGTCTGGGTGGTGCTTGATGTAGGCCGAGTGAGGGTTTCTGTGTGTTCTCTCAGGCTTTGTATTTCTTTCTCTCTGATGATCAGTTCTTCTTTTACAATTGTCAGCTCAGTGTTTAAGGTGTTTTTGTCCTGTTGTAACTTTTTTATTTCTCCTCTCAGTTCTTCAACACTATCCTTGTATTCTCGTGTGAGCTGCTGCAGTTTGTTTTCTAGTTGTTGAAGTCGTTTGTTAGATGTTGTCTGTGAGAGCACCAGTTCTCGGAGCTCCACCAGCTCCACCTCTTGTAGAGACAGGCTGTTGCGTATCTGAGTTACCGACTGCTCCAGCTGGGCATCACATTCCAGGACGGGCTCTTCCAGCTCCAGCTCCAGCCTGGAGCTCGTGCCTTTAGCCCTGCTATCTGCTCTCCCTGGTTGTCTCTCTTGCTCTACTAGTGATTGGGGCTCATTAAATTGATCTTGTACAGAGATGAGACAGGCTTCATTTCCCTGAAACATTATTGTTCCATTGTGGTATATATTTACAGTCAAAAAGGTGGTGTCACTTTCCTCATCATGAATTTGGATCTGTCTTCCATTACAGATGCCATGCTTTTTAAAGTTCTTGTAATAGAGACAGATAGCTTTGTGCCAAACATTGCTATTTTCTGTGTACAGAAGCAAATTAGTGATTGTGGATGTGTCTCCTTTTTGGCAGAAGTTGGACATTAGGGTCTCGGGGTGTGTCCTGAGCAGTTGGTGTTTGTATGTCTTCCTGTCCTTTGCACTCTTAACTCTGTGTGGGTATGTGATGGTTTGGCTGTGGGGGAGGGGCACAAAGGATGCTGCTGCTGCCATGTTTACCTGTCACTCTTCTCTTACTCACTGATATGCTATTAATTTGTCTCTAATTTGAGGTTTTGTCTTAGCTGTTTGTTGATTGAAGCTTGTCCTGAGCTGATTTCTCCCACTGGATGCTTCTTAATACCCAGAATAATGCTACTTCTTAGTTATTTCTATTTAAATCCGATGGCCAGTTATGTTATCCTTTTTTGCTTATATCTTCAATTTATCATCACTATAATGTAGTTTTGTCAGATTTTGACTTGCCTTATTGTTGATTGAAGAGCTTGATCGTAGATGATGTCCTCTGTGTAGCTTTGTTGTCCTGTTAGATGTTTCAGATACTCAAATACTGCTGTCCTTAGTTGTTTGTTTTCAAAAAATATATGCATAAAATCAGATTGTTCGTTATTTTCTTATCCTTTTTGTATTTGTCTTTAGTTTATCTGTTTGTATCCTGTTTAACTTCACTTTTATGTAGGTTTTGTCTGGGTTGGTTCCTTCAGGAGTTGAAAAAATTGTTGAGTTTTAGGAGCTCAAGTGAAGCATGACCTCTCATTCAAATGGAATCTCTCTCTCTCTCTCTCTCTCTCTCTGCATCTGACTCTGCCTCTCCTGCGTCTTCGATCTCTATTTTCATTTCCCAAACTCAATAGCCTACTTTGCTTTCACAACTCATATACGTCAGAATATCCACAACACAACGGTCAGGCAAGTCTGAGACTAAAGTGAAAGTGCACATTTGTGGAAGAATATTTTTAACGCTGTCTGCAACAAAAGACTAAATTAAAACTGAAATTAGAATATTGGGGGTAGCACAATCGTCTCACAGCAAGAAGCTCGCTGGTTTGTGCCCCGGCTGGGTCAGTTCATTTCTGTGTGGAGTTTGCATGTTCACCTCGTGTTAGCTTGGGTTTACTCTGGGTGCTCCAAAAACATGTTCTATAGGTGAATTGGGTAGGCTAAATTGTCCATAGTGTAAGAGTGTGTATGGATGTTTCCCAGTGATGGGTTGCAGCATCCTCTGCGTAAAACATGTGCTGAATAAGTTGGCGATTCATTCCGATGTGGCGACCCCTGATTAATAAAGGGACTAAGCCGAAAAGAAAATGAATGAATAAATATATTTAAAATACTCTACATGTGTTTCTATTAAATTAAAAAGACCCACCCCTCACTGATAAAGGGCCAGAATTTGTCCATACATGAGCTCGATTGTCTTATTTTGACTGCTACGCCATCATAAATAGTGAAAATAACACATCAAAAAAGGCTTTAAAACCAATGGAAATACTTTGTTGGTTGTCACTTCAGTGTGACTTCAGCTAATCAGTTTTGTTCAATGCAAACAATTATTTTTCTTGAGTCCAACATCCAGCTGTGCAAGGAAACATACAATCTGATGTAAGAGAAGTCGTCTTTCGCTACTGTTTTGTTTTTAAATAGAGAAAACATTTAACAAGTAATTTTTATTCTAAATCTTGGACCTAAAAAATGACTGATAAAAAGCTGTGAAGCACCAAAAGCGGACCATATTAAAATGAATTTGAATACTATTTTGCCTATATTGTTGTTATCCATAAATTTTCCAATGTACTTTTTTTACAAGAGAGGCTAGAAAAATTGTGAAGCTCTACATTGTTATTATTATTATTATTATAATGATGTATTATAATGATTATAATGATGTTTAAATTTTACATTTTTTATTATTCAAATGGCCAAATTCTTGCTGAGAAAAGTTGAATGTGCTGGTAAGTTTGTTATTTGCCTAATTACAATAGTCTATAGTTTTTAATTTAAAACTTTTTTCTAATGATATATGCTGTTTTTCATATTTCTTAATTTTAATAGTGCTTAAAATGTCACTAAAATGCATGATTTAAATCTCATAATTAAATAGAAAATGAGGTGTATAACTGCAAAAAGGTCCACTTTTGAGAAAAAAAGAACCAACCCTTTCACCAGGCTGGCTACGAGCCTGATATTATTTTATACCATTAAACACTGACAACCAGTTTGTATTCACAGAGCAAATGTTAATCATTTCATTTTTAAACATTATTATGGCTAAAATATTGTTTTGAATTCTGGTTCTTTTGTGTTGATGTGCTGATGATGAACACAAACCTAAATAACTGACAGTTTGCAAGTTTAATCAATTCTCATAAATTCATTCATTCATTTTCCTTCAGCTTAGTCCCTTTATTCATCAGGAGTCACCACAGCGGAAAGAACCGCCCATTTCTTATAAATCTAAATTATAAATAATCTAAACACTTGCATGATGTATGATGCTTAACATGGCAGAACAGTTTTACATGGGAAAGTAAATATTTATGTTTGTTTATTTGTTGATTATTGCTATAATTTTTATCATACATAGACATCACAAAATACAGTAGGTAGGAGCTCTAATTAGGCCACTTTTCCCTTTTCTTGGCAATAAAAAGTCAGCAGGACAGCTACAGCAGGGGTTCTCAACCTTTTTCACTGCGGGGCCCACTTCTTTCTCTGATCAATTTTTGAAGGCCCACCTGTCTGACGTTTTCTCTAAAACGTTTGTATGAAATGCTCATTTAAACCTTTATTTTAAATGAGGTCCAAAAAAATATATATATTGTTGTGCCTTCTATTATTTTCTATTATTAGCATTTTATTAAAAAATATGCTTTTATTTACTATAACTATAATACTATAATAATTATTTGAATACCTACTATACTATTCAAAAAGATACAGACAAATGTAAAATACAGTAAAACACCCTAAATCTGTTGAAACGCGTCAATCTGATGACTGCTGGGTTTGCAGCTGAATATTATTGGGATGGAGCACGTTTAAGCTCATGCAACTTTATTTTACATTCTATGGCAGAAACACCATTAAGCCTCGCTAGATCCTCCTGTATGGGCACGCGTCCATTATAAAACACTCACAGGACATTAATTTGGACAACTATGCGGATATATTAAATAGTTCACACAAAAATACACAAAAAGAGACTTTCACTTCACGCATAGTTTGTGAATTAACAGGCTGATGTGTACTAGTTGCAGACGCGATCATGAGGTTGTTTTTGCGCCGAGTTTGAAGCAATCAATCAGAGAACAGGATAAAGTGCATTACTTCCTTCATTTTAATATAGCATATTATTAATAAAATAGAAAAAAAAAATTATAGTATAATATTGAGAGTTAATTTTAAGCTATCTTGCGGCCCACCTGCAGTATCGCTGAGACCCACTAGTGGGCCGCAGCCCACCCGTTGAGAAAATATGGACGTCGCGACAGCGCCATTTTCCATTAAACGCTGTGAGGGAAAAAACGCCTCGTGACCGCACAAACTGTCGCAAAAGACTGCTGCTGAGCCTGGGCATGCGCAGAAGGACTGCCTGATGGAGCCAGAGTGCTGTGAAAATCTGACTACCCTTGAAAAAAGCTGTTCTGATGGAGCCACGGTAAAATAATTTTGCACACACACTGTATAGAGCAATATATGATAATATAGCTAATTTTATCCAAAAATCTCAGTCCTGTTACTTTCTGTCCTTAAAAAAGATTAGCGTCCTTTGGTTTTCTGTTTTATTAATCTACATATTACAGTACATCCATATTAATTAAAATACATTAGGAAAAAAAGTTTTTCTTTGTTTTATTCTGCTATCCACACTGAAAAACTCAAGCAAAATATATGTGCCAAGAGACTGAAACAGTTTTTCCACATTGTCACGTGAATAAATTTGGAAACGATCACACGAGTTTGACATGAAATGTTACAAAATCAAATTTCACAGAAGTTTCAGTGAGGACATTAACACCTCAGAAGTGTAGTCAAACTTGTTCACATGAGGAAACTCATTCCTGTTACCCATTTATTCATGTTACCAAATGGTAGATTTTTTTATTGTTAGGTTCAGCATTTATCTCATTGCTTAATAAATTGCATTATAAAGCAAAAATATGGCTTTGTGATTTTTAGAAATATACACTACATGGACATATTGTGTGTTATGACAAATACATATTTTAAAATGAAACCCACAATTTCTTTACAACAAACACCTCCTGTAGTTGAAAACAAGTTATTTCGTTGAAATAAAACACATTTTTAAGCATGCTTTTTAAAAGGCTTCAGAGTTTTGGTAACAGGCATCCATCTTCTACTTAAAAGCAGTGTAAAAATTAAATAAAGTTAACTGAAATGGACCAGTACATGTTAAATATGTGTTATTGAATTCAGTTGCGAAAAAGGATTAAAAACAAAGTTTAACTTTGAAACGTTTCTAAAGCAATAGCAATTTTGGTGGAATGGCCCTTAAAATGTGAAAAAGCTATTTTTCAGTCGCACAAGTTTTGAAACTACTGTTGCAAGCACTTTTAACTTACAACAGGGCCTATCTGGCTCTGAATCTTCTTTCTGGACCTGATGAGTCATGTAAACAGGTCACACTCAATGCATGACCCTCACAGGATTACATTAAATTTCCATTGAAAGCCCGCCCGCATAAGAGCCTAACGTTACCCACCCATTCGTGCCTTGCATGACTCGAAGACTAAAGTAAATATTGACTTTGGTTTTGATTTGTTTTCACCTATGATATGAAATGTGTTAAACTCAATAGCGCAAAGATCACCAGCAGGTTAAACCAAAGTCTTCGTAAATGGGTAGGCTATGCAACATTAGTTCATCCAAAAAGAAAAATTCCAAAACGCGGTGTAATAGTTTACGAAGTGAACCCAGCAACTCCCCCTGCTTGCTGTGATAGGCAAAAGCACATTAAACTATCACATTTAAATGTTAAATTCATTTTTAAGATAGACACGCGTTCATAATGTCACACAACACTTTTTATATCTCTAAAATCCCATGAAACATGATAATGATAATTTGTACCTGTTTGATATGTGTAACACTGGGCCAGCTGCAGACAGATTGATGATTAGGTTGCGGGCGCCATCTTACGGCAAAACCCGGGATGATGACCCTCATAGTGCATTATGGTGTGGCCTAACGTTTTCGATGATGATTTGATGTTTCACTCGAACACCTTCTTCAAATTAAAAATGTACAATAATATTTTTTTCTAGTTTTACCCTGTTGAGATTGTTAGCACTTGGGTAAAACCCTAATTTATTTTTAGACCCTTTTACTTTTTGTGTGATTTTCCTGTCTTATATGGTAGGCTTTTCATTATCGTTAAGATGTCACGTTTGTTAAAGTTTACATTAATAAATGCAGTGCTGCCAACTCTCACGCATTCGGCGCGAGAGTCACGCAATTGACAGTATTCTCACGCTCTCACGCCACACATCCATTTTCTCACGCAGGAATCATCCCGTGAATATTTTTCCCGTTGTAATAAAGACGGTGTTAAAGATATTTATTGCTTTATAATGATGTTATTCTCTATGTGCAACCGGTCCAACGCTGGTGAAAGCAATGTAATAGAAAAAGAAACTGACGCATGCGCGCAGAAAACATACCCGCGAGCCTCTCGCACCGCCCCTGCTTGATGCGCTGCTCGCGTTGCCGCTCCCGGTATGAATCCCGGTTGTGAACATGTATGCCGAAAAAAATAGGCGCTGCTCACGCTTTGTGCAACAGGTGTTGTGACGAGAAACGCACCCCTATTTAGGCTAAGTGCAAACAGCGCACCTCGTTGGAATAAGCTAGTTGAGTGATTCCCGTTCATCACTTTGATTGACAGAGACAACATAACTAAAGAGAGCAACATATAGCTGTTACAGTGGCGTAGTTTGTAAAGCGCCTGGCATGGCATGTGTTGATGCGATTGATCATGAATCCGGTTCGAATCCAGCATTTTTCTACATAGCAGATTTTGCCTACTCTTCATCACGAGGAAGACAAGTAGGAATCATTAATCAGTTGTGTGTATTATGGAAGACTCAGATTCATAGAACTGGATTGGAGAGGTGTTATATGCAAATCATATGCATTATAGGTTTGTAGAAGTTATACATTAAAAATACCCTTATATATAAATTTTAGTACTGCTTCTGTGAACTTGAACAAGTATATTAAAATCCATTCATTTTCACTAGTTTTATTAGTATTTTTTTTTTTCAAAGTGGGCTTTAAATGCTTTAAAAATAAGTTCAATCTTTGTAGACTAGAAATATATGTACTGTATATCATTTATTTTAAATATGCGGGCAAAACAATATAGATTAATTTCATAAAAACATATTTTATTAATCTTTTTTTTAAATTCAACTATAGGGGTGTGGCAGGTAAGGGGCCTACAAGACATTGTGCCCAGGGGCCTCTGTATTCTTAATCCTTAACCTTTCATAGACTTTCATTGGGATTCTGTCTACATGAAAACCAAAGGCCATAATTGATTAAAACATAATATGATTATTATCTTGATGGATAAAGCAAAACAATAAGTGAAGCGAATTTTAAAACGCACTAGTTTTACAAATAAATGTAAAAACAAATCTGTAATCTTCTGTAAGGGAAGTGTTCACTCTCATTAGTGTCATAATGATGTTATTAAATAATTATCAATTTAAGTTAATAGATGCACATTTCAGAGGGGCTGTGTTTTATGGCAGGGGTAACAGCCTTTAATGTACAGGTGTCAGCGCCTAGTGAGTTTTGTAAATCGGCTAAATTAAAGTTTAACTAATATGATGATGATCTTAATTTGACTAAGCATATCTCCTGATAGATTTTTTTATGAAGCAGAAAGGAGGGATAAAGTTCAGGAGTTTAGACTTAATAAACCTAATTCTTGGCCATAAGTCAGGTCTAAGACAACACACAACAGATAATTCTATAAAACATTTTTTGTGTTCTATACAATCTGTAGAAATTCATTCTAATGAAATTAATATTCATTCATTCATTCATTCATTTTCCTTCAGCTTAGTCTCTATTTCAGAGGTCGCCATAGCGGAATGAACTGCCAACTGTTCCGGCATATGTTTTACGCTTTGGATGCCCTTCCAGCCGCAACCCAGTACTGGGAAACACCCATACACACTCATTCACATATACACTACAACCAATTTAGTTAATCAATTCCCCTACAGCGCATGTGTCACTCGAATCAGTGACCTTCTTGCTGTGAGGTGACAGTGCTAACCACTGAGCCACCATGCTGTTCTGAAATTAATATATTTACGCAAAAGATTTCTTAATCGTTCTTAGCATATCACTTCAGTTGTACCTTTACATAGTTTTTTATTTATTTATTTATAATGGGATAATTGTATAATAGTAATAATAATCTAATTTAATAAATATCTTAGAAATATCTTATCTTATTTATTAAAATAATATATTTATTATTTTATATATTTATAAATAATCTGGGCGTGGCTTGCTGTAGGGGCGTGGCTTGTGGATATGGGCGGGGCTTAAATTCTCACTCCAAGCTAAAGCCAAAAGTTTTCAGCCCTGCAGTAGTCAAATAGACAAATAAAAACACTACTGTACCTCATCAAAGATTATTATTCATATTTTGAAGGTTGTAGTAACTTCACAGAGACCAGACCAACTTACTACAGGCGATATTTTGTCAAAACCATCCTTACTGTACATACAGTAGTCAAATAGACAAATAAAAACACTACTGTACCTCACCAAAGATTATTATTCATAATTTGAAGGTTGTAGTAACTTCATGGAGACCAGACCAACTTACTACAGGTGATATTTTGTCAAAACCACCCTTACTGTACATACAGTAGTCAAATAGACAAATAAAAACACTACTGTATTTCACCAAAGATTATTATTCATACTTTGAAGGTTGTAGTAACTTCACAGAGACCAGACCAACTTACTACAGGCAATATTTAGTTAAAACCATCCTTACTGTACATACAGTAGACAAATAGACAAATACAAACACTACTGTACCTCACCAAAGATTATTATTCATATTTTGAAGGTTGTAGTAACTTTATAGAGACCAGACCAACTTACTACAGGCGATATTTTGTCAAAACCACCCTTACTGTACATACAGTAGTCAAATAGACAAATTAAAACACTACTGTACCTCACCAAAGATTTTTATTCATATTTTGAAGGTTGTAGTAACTTTATGGAGACCAAACCAACTTACTACAGGCGATATTTTGTCAAAACCATCCTTACTGTACATACAGTAGTCAAATAGACAAATACAAACACTACTGTACCTCACCAAAGATTGTTATTCATATTTTGAAGGTTGTAGTAACTTTATAGAGACCAGACCAACTTACTACAGGCGATATTTTGTCAAAACCACCCTTACTGTACATACAGTAGTCAAATAGACAAATAAAAACACTACTGTACCTCACCAAAGATTGTTATTCATAATTTGAAGGTTGTAGTAACTTCACAGAGACCAGACCAACTTACTACAGGCGATATTTTGTCAAAACCACCCTTACTGTACATACAGTAGTCAAATAGACAAATAAAAACACTACTGTACCTCACCAAAGATTTTTATTCATATTTTGAAGGTTGTAGTAACTTCATAGAGACCAGACCAACTTACTACAGGCGATATTTTGTCAAAACCACCCTTACTGTACATACAGTAGTCAAATAGACAAATAAAAACACTACTGTACCTCACCAAAGATTGTTATTCATAATTTGAAGGTTGTAGTAACTTCACAGAGACCAGACCAACTTACTACAGGCGATATTTTGTCAAACCACCCTTACTGTACATACAGTAGTCAAATAGACAAATAAAAACACTACTGTACCTCATCAAAGATTATTATTCATATTTTGAAGGTTGTAGTAACTTTATAGAGACCAGACCAACTTACTACAGGCGATATTTTGTCAAAACCACCCTTACTGTACATACAGTAGTCAAATAGACAAATAAAAACACTACTGTACCTCACCAAAGATTTTTATTCATATTTTGAAGGTTGTAGTAACTTTATAGAGACCAGACCAACTTACTACAGGCGATATTTTGTCAAAACCACCTTTACTGTACATACAGTAGTCTAATAGACAAATAAAAACACTACTGTACCTCACCAAAGATTGTTATTCATAATTTGAAGGTTGTAGTAATTTCACAGAGACCAGACCAACTTACTACAGGAGATATTTTGTCAAAACCACCCTTACTGTACATACAGTAGTCAAATAGACAAATAAAAACACTACTGTACCTCACCAAAGATTGTTATTCATAATTTGAAGGTTGTAGTAACTTCACAGAGACCAGACCAACTTACTACAGGCGATATTTTGTCAAAACCATCCTTACTGTACATACAGTAGTCAAATAGACAAATAAAAACACTACTGTACCTCACCAAAGATTATTATTCATATTTTGAAGGTTGTAGTAACTTCACAGAGACCAGACCAACTTACTACAGGCGATATTTTGTCAAAACCACCCTTACTGTACATACAGTAGTCAATAGACAAATAAAAACACTACTGTACCTCACCAAAGATTATTATTCATATTTTGAAGGTTGTAGTAACTTCATAGAGACCAGACCAACTTACTACAGGCGATATTTTGTCAAAACCACCCTTACTGTACATACAGTAGTCAAATAGACAAATAAAAACACTACTGTACCTCACCAAAGATTGTTATTCATATTTTGAAGGTTGTAGTAACTTCACTAGAGACCAGACCAACTTACTACAGGCGATATTTTGTCAAAACCACCCTTACTGTACATACAGTAGTCAAATAGACAAATACAAACACTACTGTACCTCACCAAAGATTATTATTCATATTTTGAAGGTTGTAGTAACTTCATAGAGACCAGACCAACTTACTACAGGCGATATTTTGTCAAAACCATCCTTACTGTACATACAGTAGTCAAATAGACAAATAAAAACACTACTGTACCTCACCAAAGATTATTATTCATATTTTGAAGGTTGTAGTAACTTCATAGAGACCAGACCAACTTACTACAGGCGATATTTTGTCAAAACCACCCTTACTGTACATACAGTAGTCAAATAGACAAATAAAAACACTACTGTACCTCACCAAAGATTATTATTCATATTTTGAAGGTTGTAGTAACTTCATGGAGACCAGACCAACTTACTACAGGCGATATTTTGTCAAAACCACCCTTACTGTACATACAGTAGTCAAACAGACAAATAAAACACTACTGTACCTCACCAAAGATTTTTATTCATATTTGAAGGTTGTAGTAACTTTATGGAGACCAGACCAACTTACTACAGGCGATATTTTGTCAAAACCATCCTTACTGTACATACAGTAGTCAAATAGACAAATAAAAACACTACTGTACCTCACCAAAGATTTTATTCATATTTTGAAGGTTGTAGTAACTTCATGGAGACCAGACCAACTTACTACAGGCGATATTTTGTCAAAACCACCCTTACTGTACATACAGTAGTCAAATAGACAAATAAAAACACTACTGTACCTCACCAAAGATTATTATTCATATTTTGAAGGTTTGTAGTAACTTCATAGAGACCAGACCAACTTACTACAGGCGATATTTTGTCAAAACCACCCTTACTGTACATACAGTAGTCAAATAGACAAATAAAAACACTACTGTACCTCACCAAAGATTGTTATTCATATTTTGAAGGTTGTAGTAACTTCACAGAGACCAGACCAACTTACTACAGGCGATATTTTGTCAAAACCACCCTTACTGTACATACAGTAGTCAAATAGACAAATAAAAACACTACTGTACCTCACCAAAGATTATTATTCATATTTTGAAGGTTGTAGTAACTTCACAGAGACCAGACCAACTTACTACAGGCGATATTTTGTCAAAACCACCCTTACTGTACATACAGTAGTCAAATAGACAAATAAAAACACTACTGTACCTCACCAAAGATTTTATTCATATTTTGAAGGTTGTAGTAACTTCACAGAGACCAGACCAACTTACTACAGGCGATATTTTGTCAAAACCACCCTTACTGTACATACAGTAGTCAAATAGACAAATAAAAACACTGCTGTACCTCACCAAAGATTATTATTCATATTTGAAGGTTGTAGTAACTTCATGGAGACCAGACCAACTTACTACAGGCGATATTTTGTCAAAACCACCCTTACTGTACATACAGTAGTCAAATAGACAAATAAAAACACTACTGTACCTCACCAAAGATTTTATTCATATTTTGAAGGTTGTAGTAACTTCATAGAGACCAGACCAACTTACTACAGGCGATATTTTGTCAAAACCACCCTTACTGTACATACAGTAGTCAAATAGACAAATAAAAACACTACTGTACCTCACCAAAGATTATTATTCATATTTGAAGGTTGTAGTAACTTCATAGAGACCAGACCAACTTACTACAGGCGATATTTTGTCAAAACCACCCTTACTGTACATACAGTAGTCAAATAGACAAATAAAAACACTACTGTACCTCACCAAAGATTTTATTCATATTTGAAGGTTGTAGTAACTTTCATAGAGACCAGACCAACTTACTACAGGCGATATTTTGTCAAAACCACCCTTACTGTACATACAGTAGTCAAATAGACAAATAAAAACACTACTGTACCTCACCAAAGATTTTATTCATATTTGAAGGTTGTAGTAACTTCACAGAGACCAGACCAACTTACTACAGGCGATATTTTGTCAAAACCACCCTTACTGTACATACAGTAGTCAAATAGACAAATAAAAACACTACTGTACCTCACCAAAGATTATTATTCATAATTTGAAGGTTGTAGTAACTTCATAGAGACCAGACCAACTTACTACAGGCGATATTTTGTCAAAACCACCTTACTGTACATACAGTAGTCAAATAGACAAATAAAAACACTACTGTACCTCACCAAAGATTATTATTCATATTTTGAAGGTTGTAGTAACTTCACAGAGACCAGACCAACTTACTACAGGCGATATTTTGTCAAAACCATCCCTTACTGTACATACAGTAGTCAAATAGACAAATAAAAACACTACTGTACCTCACCAAAGATTATTATTCATATTTTGAAGGTTGTAGTAACTTCATAGAGACCAGACCAACTTACTACAGGCGAATATTTTGTCAAAACCACCCTTACTGTACATACAGTAGTCAAATAGACAAATAAAAACACTACTGTACCTCACCAAAGATTATTATTCATATTTTGAAGGTTGTAGTAACTTCACTAGAGACCAGACCAACTTACTACAGGCGATATTTTGTCAAAACCACCCTTACTGTACATACAGTAGTCAAATAGACAAATAAAAACACTACTGTACCTCACCAAAGATTATTATTCATATTTGAAGGTTGTAGTAACTTCATAGGAGACCAGACCAACTTACTACAGGCGATATTTTGTCAAAACCACCCTTACTGTACATACAGTAGTCAAATAGACAAATAAAAACACTACTGTACCTCACCAAAGATTATTTATTCATAATTTGAAGGTTGTAGTAACTTCATGGAGACCAGACCAACTTACTACAGGCGATATTTTGTCAAAACCACCCTTACTGTACATACAGTAGTCAAATAGACAAATAAAAACACTACTGTACCTCACCAAAGATTATTATTCATATTTGAAGGTTGTAGTAACTTCATAGAGACCAGACCAACTTACTACAGGCGATATTTTGTCAAAACCACCCTTACTGTACATACAGTAGTCAAATAGACAAATAAAAACACTACTGTACCTCACCAAAGATTTTATTCATATTTTGAAGGTTGTAGTAACTTTATAGAGACCAGACCAACTTACTACAGGCGATATTTTGTCAAAACCACCCTTACTGTACATACAGTAGTCAAATAGACAAATAAAAACACTACTGTACCTCACCAAAGATTTTATTCATATTTTGAAGGTTGTAGTAACTTCACAGAGACCAGACCAACTTACTACAGGCGATATTTTGTCAAAACCACCCTTACTGTACATACAGTAGTCAAATAGACAAATAAAAACACTACTGTACCTCACCAAAGATTTTATTCATATTTTGAAGGTTGTAGTAACTTCACAGAGACCAGACCAACTTACTACAGGCGATATTTTGTCAAAACCACCCTTACTGTACATACAGTAGTAAAATAGACAAATAAAAACACTACTGTACCTCACCAAAGATTGTTATTCATAATTTGAAGGTTGTAGTAACTTCACAGAGACCAGACCAACTTACTACAGGCGATATTTTGTCAAAACCACCCTTACTGTACATACAGTAGTCAAATAGACAAATAAAAACACTACTGTACCTCACCAAAGATTATTATTCATATTTTGAAGGTTGTAGTAACTTCACAGAGACCAGACCAACTTACTACAGGCGATATTTTGTCAAAACCACCCTTACTGTACATACAGTAGTCAAATAGACAAATAAAAACACTACTGTACCTCACCAAAGATTATTATTCATATTTTGAAGGTTTGTAGTAACTTCACAGAGACCAGACCAACTTACTACAGGCGATATTTTGTCAAAACCACCCTTACTGTACATACAGTAGTCAAATAGACAAATAAAAACACTACTGTACCTCACCAAAGATTATTATTCATATTTTGAAGGTTGTAGTAACTTCATAGAGACCAGACCAACTTACTACAGGCGATATTTTGTCAAAACCACCCTTACTGTACATACAGTAGTCAAATAGACAAATAAAAACACTACTGTACCTCACCAAAGATTATTATTCATATTTTGAAGGTTGTAGTAACTTCACAGAGACCAGACCAACTTACTACAGGCGATATTTTGTCAAAACCATCCCTTACTGTACATACAGTAGTCAAATAGACAAATAAAAACACTACTGTACCTCACCAAAGATTATTATTCATATTTGAAGGTTGTAGTAACTTCATGGAGACCAGACCAACTTACTACAGGCGATATTTTGTCAAAACCACCCTTACTGTACATACAGTAGTCAAATAGACAAATAAAAACACTACTGTACCTCACCAAAGATTATTATTCATATTTGAAGGTTGTAGTAACTTCACAGAGACCAGACCAACTTACTACAGGCGATATTTTGTCAAAACCATCCCTTACTGTACATACAGTAGTCAAATAGACAAATAAAAACACTACTGTACCTCACCAAAGATTATTATTCATAATTTGAAGGTTGTAGTAACTTCATGGAGACCAGACCAACTTACTACAGGCGATATTTTGTCAAAACCACCCTTACTGTACATACAGTAGTCAAATAGACAAATAAAACACTACTGTACCTCACCAAAGATTATTATTCATAATTTGAAGGTTGTAGTAACTTCACAGAGACCAGACCAACTTACTACAGGCGATATTTTGTCAAAACCACCCTTACTGTACATACAGTAGTCAAATAGACAAATAAAAACACTACTGTACCTCACCAAAGATTATTATTCATATTTGAAGGTTGTAGTAACTTCATGGAGACCAGACCAACTTACTACAGGCGATATTTTGTCAAAACCACCCTTACTGTACATACAGTAGTCAAATAGACAAATAAAAACACTACTGTACCTCACCAAAGATTTTATTCATATTTTGAAGGTTGTAGTAACTTCACAGAGACCAGACCAACTTACTACAGGCGATATTTTGTCAAAACCACCCTTACTGTACATACAGTAGTCAAATAGACAAATAAAAACACTACTGTACCTCACCAAAGATTATTATTCATAATTTGAAGGTTGTAGTAACTTCACAGAGACCAGACCAACTTACTACAGGCGATATTTTGTCAAAACCACCCTTACTGTACATACAGTAGTCAAATAGACAAATAAAAACACTACTGTACCTCACCAAAGATTATTATTCATAATTTGAAGGTTGTAGTAACTTCATGGAGACCAGACCAACTTACTACAGGCGATATTTTGTCAAAACCACCCTTACTGTACATACAGTAGTCAAATAGACAAATAAAAACACTACTGTACCTCACCAAAGATTTTATTCATATTTTGAAGGTTGTAGTAACTTCACAGGAGACCAGACCAACTTACTACAGGCGATATTTTGTCAAAACCACCCTTACTGTACATACAGTAGTCAAATAGACAAATAAAAACACTACTGTACCTCACCAAAGATTATTATTCATATTTGAAGGTTGTAGTAACTTCATCAGAGACCAGACCAACTTACTACAGGCGATATTTTGTCAAAACCACCCTTACTGTACATACAGTAGTCAAATAGACAAATAAAAACACTACTGTACCTCACCAAAGATTATTATTCATATTTTGAAGGTTGTAGTAACTTCATGGAGACCAGACCAACTTACTACAGGCGATATTTTGTCAAAACCACCCTTACTGTACATACAGTAGTCAAATAGACAATAAAAACACTACTGTACCTCACCAAAGATTATTATTCATAATTTGAAGGTTGTAGTAACTTCATGGAGACCAGACCAACTTACTACAGGCGAAATTTTGTCAAAACCACCCTTACTGTACATACAGTAGTCAAATAGACAAATAAAAACACTACTGTACCTCACCAAAGATTTATTATTCATATTTGAAGGTTGTAGTAACTTCATGGAGACCAGACCAACTTACTACAGGCGATATTTTGTCAAAACCACCCTTACTGTACATACAGTAGTCAAATAGACAAATAAAAACACAACTGTACCTCACCAAAGATTATTATTCATAATTTGAAGGTTGTAGTAACTTCATAGGAGACCAGACCAACTTACTACAGGCGATATTTTGTCAAAACCACCCTTACTGTACATACAGTAGTCAAATAGACAAATAAAAACACTACTGTACCTCACCAAAGATTATTATTCATATTTTGAAGGTTGTAGTAACTTCACAGAGACCAGACCAACTTACTACAGGCGATATTTTGTCAAAACCACCCTTACTGTACATACAGTAGTCAAATAGACAAATAAAAACACTACTGTACTTCACCAAAGATTATTATTCATATTTTGAAGGTTGTAGTAACTTCATGGAGACCAGACCAACTTACTACAGGCGATATTTTGTCAAAACCACCCTTACTGTACATACAGTAGTCAAATAGACAAATAAAAACACTACTGTACCTTCACCAAAGATTTTATTCATATTTTGAAGGTTGTAGTAACTTCATAGAGACCAGACCAACTTACTACAGGCGATATTTTGTCAAAACCACCCTTACTGTACATACAGTAGTCAAATAGACAAATAAAAACACTACTGTACCTCACCAAAGATTTTATTCATATTTGAAGGTTGTAGTAACTTCACAGAGACCAGACCAACTTACTACAGGCGATATTTTGTCAAAACCATCCTTACTGTACATACAGTAGTCAAATAGACAAATAAAAACACTACTGTACCTCACCAAAGATTATTATTCATATTTGAAGGTTGTAGTAACTTTATGGAGACCAGACCAACTTACTACAGGCGATTATTTTGTCAAAACCACCCTTACTGTACATACAGTAGTCAAATAGACAAATAAAAACACTACTGTACCTCACCAAAGATTATTATTCATATTTTGAAGGTTGTAGTAACTTCATGGAGACCAGACCAACTTACTACAGGCGATATTTTGTCAAAACCACCCTTACTGTACATACAGTAGTCAAATAGACAAATAAAAACACTACTGTACCTCACCAAAGATTATTATTCATAATTTGAAGGTTGTAGTAACTTCAATGGAGACCAGACCAACTTACTACAGGCGATTATTTTGTCAAAACCACCCTTACTGTACATACAGTAGTCAAATAGACAAATAAAAACACTACTGTACCTCACCAAAGATTATTATTCATATTTGAAGGTTGTAGTAACTTCACAGAGACCAGACCAACTTACTACAGGCGATATTTTGTCAAAACCACCCTTACTGTACATACAGTAGTCAAATAGACAAATAAAAACACTACTGTACCTCACCAAAGATTATTATTCATAATTTGAAGGTTGTAGTAACTTCATGGAGACCAGACCAACTTACTACAGGCGATATTTTGTCAAAACCACCCTTACTGTACATACAGTAGTCAAATAGACAAATAAAAACACTACTGTACCTCACCAAAGATTTTATTCATATTTTGAAGGTTGTAGTAACTTCATAGAGACCAGACCAACTTACTACAGGTGATATTTTGTCAAAACCACCCTTACTGTACATACAGTAGTCAAATAGACAAATAAAACACTACTGTACCTCACCAAAGATTATTATTCATATTTTGAAGGTTGTAGTAACTTCACAGAGACCAGACCAACTTATTACAGGCGAATATTTTGTCAAAACCATCCTTACTGTACATACAGTAGTCAAAATAGACAAATAAAAACACTACTGTACCTCACCAAAGATTATTATTCATATTTTGAAGGTTGTAGTAACTTCATGGAGACCAGACCAACTTACTACAGGCGATATTTTGTCAAAACCACCCTTACTGTACATACAGTAGTCAAATAGACAAATAAAAACACTACTGTACCTCACCAAAGATTTTATTCATATTTTGAAGGTTGTAGTAACTTCACAGAGACCAGACCAACTTACTACAGGCGATATTTTGTCAAAACCACCCTTACTGTACATACAGTAGTCAAATAGACAAATAAAAACACTACTGTACCTCACCAAAGATTATTATTCATAATTTGAAGGTTGTAGTAACTTCACAGAGACCAGACCAACTTACTACAGGCGATATTTTGTCAAAACCATCCCTTACTGTACATACAGTAGTCAAATAGACAAATAAAAACACTACTGTACCTCAGCCAAAGATTATTATTCATATTTTGAAGGTTGTAGTAACTTCATGGAGACCAGACCAACTTACTACAGGCGATGTTTTGTCAAAACCACCCTTACTGTACATACAGTAGTCAAATAAATAAATTAAAAACACTACTGTACCTCACCAAAGATTATTATTCATATTTTGAAGGTTGTAGTAACTTCATAGAGACCAGACCAACTTACTACAGGCGATATTTTGTCAAAACCACCCTTACTGTACATACAGTAGTCAAATAGACAAATTAAAAACACTACTGTACCTAACCAAAGATTTTATTCATATTTTGAAGGTTGTAGTAACTTCACAGAGACCAGACCAACTTACTACAGGCGATATTTTGTCAAAACCATCCTTACTGTACATACAGTAGTCAAATAGACAAATAAAAACACTACTGTACCTCACCAAAGATTATTAGTTCATATTTTGAAGGTTGTAGTAACTTCATGGAGACCAGACCAACTTACTACAGGCGATACTTTTGTCAAAACCACCCTTACTGTACATACAGTAGTCAAATAGACAAATAAAAACACTACTGTACTTCACCAAAGATTATTATTCATATTTGAAGGTTGTAGTAACTTCACAGAGACCAGACCAACTTACTACAGGCGATATTTTGTCAAAACCACCCTTACTGTACATACAGTAGTCAAATAGACAAATAAAAACACTACTGTACCTCACCAAAGATTATTATTCATAATTTGAAGGTTGTAGTAACTTCATGGAGACCAGACCAACTTACTACAGGCGATGTTTTGTCAAAACCACCCTTACTGTACATACAGTAGTCAAATAGACAAATAAAAACACTACTGTACCTCACCAAAGATTATTATTCATAATTTGAAGGTTGTAGTAACTTCATGGAGACCAGACCAACTTACTACAGGCGATATTTTGTCAAAACCACCCTTACTGTACATACAGTAGTCAAATAGACAAATAAAAACACTACTGTACCTCACCAAAGATTATTATTCATATTTTGAAGGTTGTAGTAACTTCACAGGAGACCAGACCAACTTACTACAGGCGATATTTTGTCAAAACCACCCTTACTGTACATACAGTAGTCAAATAGACAAATAAAAACACTACTGTACCTCACCAAAGATTTTATTCATATTTTGAAGGTTGTAGTAACTTCACAGAGACCAGACCAACTTACTACAGGCGATATTTTGTCAAAACCATCCTTACTGTACATACAGTAGTCAAATAGACAAATAAAAACACTACTGTACCTCAGCCAAAGATTATTTATTCATAATTTTGAAGGTTGTAGTAACTTCATGGAGACCAGACCAACTTACTACAGGCGATATTTTGTCAAAACCACCCTTACTGTACATACAGTAGTCAAATAGACAAATAAAAACACTACTGTACCTCACCAAAGATTGTTATTCATAATTTGAAGGTTGTAGTAACTTCATAGAGACCAGACCAACTTACTACAGGCGAAATTTTGTCAAAACCACCCTTACTGTACATACAGTAGTCAAATAGACAAATAAAAACACTACTGTACCTCACCAAAGATTTTTATTCATATTTTGAAGGTTGTAGTAACTTCATAGAGACCAGACCAACTTACTACAGGCGATATTTTGTCAAAACCACCCTTACTGTACATACAGTAGTAAAATAGACAAATAAAAACACTACTGTACCTCACCAAAGATTATTATTCATAATTTGAAGAATGTAGTAACTTCATGGAGACCAGACCAACTTACTACAGGCGAAATTTTGTCAAAACCACCCTTACTGTACATACAGTAGTCAAATAGACAAATAAAAACACTACTGTACCTCACCAAAGATTTTTATTCATATTTTGAAGGTTGTAGTAACTTCATGGAGACCAGACCAACTTACTACAGGCGATATTTTGTCAAAACCACCCTTACTGTACATACAGTAGTCAAATAGACCAATAAAAACACTACTGTACCTCATCAAAGATTATTATTCATATTTTGAAGGTTGTAGTAACTTTATAGAGACCAGACCAACTTACTACAGGCGATATTTTGTCAAAACCACCCTTACTGTACATACAGTAGTCAAATAGACAAATAAAAACACTACTGTACCTCACCAAAGATTTTATTCATATTTGAAGGTTGTAGTAACTTCACAGAGACCAGACCAACTTACTACAGGCGATATTTTGTCAAAACCACCTTACTGTACATACAGTAGTCTAATAGACAAATAAAAACACTACTGTATTTCACCGAAGATTATTATTCATAATTTGAAGGTTGTAGTAACTTCATGGAGACCAGACCAACTTACTACAGGTGATATTTTGTCAAAACCACCCTTACTGTACATACAGTAGTAAACTAAATAAATTAAAACACTACTGTATTTCACCAAAGATTTTTATTCATATTTTGAAGGTTGTAGTAACTTTATAGAGACCAGACCAACTTACTACAGGCGATATTTTGTCAAAACCACCCTTACTGTACATACAGTAGTCAAATAGACAAATAAAAACACTACTGTACCTCACCAAAGATTTTTATTCATATTTTGAAGGTTGTAGTAACTTCATAGAGACCAGACCAACTTACTACAGGCGATATTTTGTCAAAACCACCCTTACTGTACATACAGTAGTCAAATAGACAAATAAAAACACTACTGTACCTCACCAAAGATTTTTATTCATATTTTGAAGGTTGTAGTAACTTCATAGAGACCAGACCAACTTACTACAGGCGATATTTTGTCAAAACCATCCTTACTGTACATACAGTAGTCAAATAGACAAATAAAAACACTACTGTACCTAGCCAAAGATTATTTTTCATAATTTGAAGGTTGTAGTAACTTCACAGAGACCAGACCAACTTACTACAGGCGATGTTTTGTCAAAACCACCCTTACTGTACATACAGTAGTCAAATAGACAAATAAAAACACTACTGTACCTCACCAAAGATTATTATTCATAATTTGAAGGTTGTAGTAACTTCATGGAGACCAGACCAACTTACTACAGGCATTATTTTGTCAAAACCACCCTTACTGTACATACAGTAGTCAAATAGACAAATAAAAACACTACTGTACCTCACCAAAGATTATTATTCATAATTTGAAGGTTGTAGTAACTTCACAGAGACCAGACCAACTTACTACAGGCGATATTTTGTCAAAACCACCCTTACTGTACATACAGTAGTCAAATAGACAAATAAAAACACTACTGTACCTCACCAAAGATTATTATTCATATTTGAAGGTTGTAGTAACTTCATGGAGACCAGACCAACTTACTACAGGTGATATTTTGTCAAAACCACCCTTACTGTACATACAGTAGTCAACTAGAATAAATTAAAACACTACTGTACCTCACCAAAGATTGTTATTCATATTTGAAGGTTGTAGTAACTTTATAGAGACCAGACCAACTTACTACAGGTGATATTTTGTCAAAACCACCCTTACTGTACATACAGTAGTCAAATAGACAAATTAAAACACTACTGTACCTCACCAAAGATTATTGTTCATATTTTGAAGGTTGTAGTAACTTCACAGAGACCAGACCAACTTATTACAGGCAATATTTTGTCAAAACCATCCTTACTGTACATACAGTAGTAAAATAGACAAATAAAAACACTACTGTACCTCACCAAAGATTATTGTTCATATTTTGAAGGTTGTAGTAACTTCATGGAGACCAGACCAACTTACTACAGGCGATACTTTGTCAAAACCACCTTACTGTACATACAGTAGTCTAATAGACAAATAAAAACACTACTGTACCTTCACCAAAGATTATTATTCATATTTTGAAGGTTGTAGTAACTTCACAGAGACCAGACCAACTTACTACAGGCGATATTTTGTCAAAACCACCCTTACTGTACATACAGTAGTCAAATAGACAAATAAAAACACTACTGTACCTAGCCAAAGATTATTATTCATAATTTGAAGGTTGTAGTAACTTCACAGAGACCAGACCAACTTACTACAGGCGATATTTTGTCAAAACCATCCTTACTGTACATACAGTAGTCAAATAGACAAATAAAAACACTACTGTACCTAGCCAAAGATTATTATTCATAATTTGAAGGTTGTAGTAACTTCATGGAGACCAGACCAACTTACTACAGGCGATATTTTGTCAAAACCACCCTTACTGTACATACAGTAGTCAAATATACAAATAAAACACTACTGTACCTCACCAAACATTGTTATTCATATTTTGAAGGTTGTAGTAACTTTATAGAGACCAGACCAACTTACTACAGGTGATATTTTGTCAAAACCACCCTTACTGTACATACAGTAGTCAAATAGACAAATAAAAACACTACTGTACCTAACCAAAGATTTGTATTCATATTTTGAAGGTTGTAGTAACTTCACAGAGACCAGACCAACTTACTACAGGCAATATTTTGTCAAAACCACCCTTACTGTACATACAGTAGTCAAATAGACAAATAAAAACACTACTGTACCTCACCAAAGATTATTATTCATATTTGAAGGTTGTAGTAACTTCACAGAGACCAGACCAACTTACTACAGGCGATATTTTGTCAAAACCACCCTTACTGTACATACAGTAGTCAAATAGACAAATAAAAACACTACTGTACCTAGCCAAAGATTATTATTCATAATTTGAAGGTTGTAGTAACTTCATGGAGACCAGACCAACTTACTACAGGCGATGTTTTGTCAAAACCACCCTTACTGTACATACAGTAGTAAAATAGACAAATAAAAACACTACTGTACCTCACCAAAGATTATTATTCATAATTTGAAGGTTGTAGTAACTTCATGGAGACCAGACCAACTTACTACAGGCGAAATTTTGTCAAAACCACCCTTACTGTACATACAGTAGTCAAATAGACAAATAAAAACACTACTGTACCTCACCAAAGATTATTATTCATATTTTGAAGGTTGTAGTAACTTCACAGAGACCAGACCAACTTACTACAGGCGATATTTTGTCAAAACCATCCTTACTGTACATACAGTACTCAAATAGACAAATAAAAACACTACTGTACCTCACCAAAGATTTTTATTCATATTTTGAAGGTTGTAGTAACTTCACAGAGACCAGACCAACTTACTACAGGCGATATTTTGTCAAAACCATCCTTACTGTACATACAGTAGTCAAATAGACAAATAAAAACACTACTGTACCTAGCCAAAGATTATTTTTCATAATTTGAAGGTTGTAGTAACTTCATGGAGACCAGACCAACTTACTACAGGCGATGTTTTGTCAAAACCACCCTTACTGTACATACAGTAGTCAACTAAATAAATTAAAACACTACTGTACCTCACCAAAGATTTTTATTCATATTTTGAAGGTTGTAGTAACTTCATGGAGACCAGACCAACTTACTACAGGCATTATTTTGTCAAAACCACCCTTACTGTACATACAGTAGTCAAATAGACAAATAAAAACACTACTGTACCTCACCAAAGATTATTATTCATAATTTGAAGGTTGTAGTAACTTCACAGAGACCAGACCAACTTACTACAGGCGATATTTTGTCAAAACCACCCTTACTGTACATACAGTAGTCAAATAGACAAATAAAAACACTACTGTACCTCACCAAAGATTATTATTCATAATTTGAAGGTTGTAGTAACTTCATGGAGACCAGACCAACTTACTACAGGTGATATTTTGTCAAAACCACCCTTACTGTACATACAGTAGTCAACTAAATAAATTAAAACACTACTGTACCTCACCAAAGATTTTTATTCATATTTTGAAGGTTGTAGTAACATCACAGAGACCAGACCAACTTACTACAGGCGATATTTTGTCAAAACCACCCTTACTGTACATACAGTAGTAAAATAGACAAATAAAAACACTACTGTACCTCACCAAAGATTGTTATTCATAATTTGAAGGTTGTAGTAATTTCACAGAGACCAGACCAACTTACTACAGGCGATATTTTGTCAAAACCACCCTTACTGTACATACAGTAGTCAAATAGACAAATAAAAACACTACTGTACCTCACCAAAGATTTTTATTCATATTTTGAAGGTTGTAGTAACTTCACAGAGACCAGACCAACTTACTACAGGAGATATTTTGTCAAAACCACCCTTACTGTACATACAGTAGTAAATAGACAAATAAAAACACTACTGTACCTCACCAAAGATTATTATTCATATTTTGAAGGTTGTAGTAACTTCACAGAGACCAGACCAACTTACTACAGGCGATATTTTGTCAAAACCACCCTTACTGTACATACAGTAGTAAAATAGACAAATAAAAACACTACTGTACCTCACCAAAGATTGTTATTCATATTTGAAGGTTGTAGTAATTCACAGAGACCAGACCAACTTACTACAGGCGATATTTTGTCAAAACCACCCTTACTGTACATACAGTAGTCAAATAGACAAATAAAAACACTACTGTACCTCACCAAAGATTTTTATTCATATTTTGAAGGTTGTAGTAACTTCATGAGACCAGACCAACTTACTACAGGCGATATTTTTGTCAAAACCACCCTTACTGTACATACAGTAGTCAAATAGACAAATAAAAACACTACTGTACCTCACCAAAGATTATTATTCATATTTTGAAGGTTGTAGTAACTTCATGGAGACCAGACCAACTTACTACAGGCGATATTTTGTCAAAACCACCCTTACTGTACATACAGTAGTCAACTAGACAAATTAAAACACTACTGTACCTCACCAAAGATTATTATTCATATTTTGAAGGTTGTAGTAACTTTATAGAGACCAGACCAACTTACTACAGGCGATATTTTGTCAAAACCACCCTTACTGTACATACAGTGGTCAAATAGACAAATAAAAACACTACTGTACCTAGCCAAAGATTATTATTCATAATTTGAAGGTTGTAGTAACTTCACAGAGACCAGACCAACTTACTACAGGCGATATTTTGTCAAAACCATCCTTACTGTACATACAGTAGTCAAATAGACAAATAAAAACACTACTGTACCTAGCCAAAGATTATTATTCATAATTTGAAGGTTGTAGTAACTTCATGGAGACCAGACCAACTTACTACAGGCGATGTTTTGTCAAAACCACCCTTACTGTACATACAGTAGTCAACTAAATAAATTAAAACACTACTGTACCTCACCAAACATTGTTATTCATATTTTGAAGGTTGTAGTAACTTTATAGAGACCAGACCAACTTACTACAGGCGATATTTTGTCAAAACCACCCTTACTGTACATACAGTAGTCAAATAGACAAATTAAAACACTACTGTACCTAAACAAAGATTTTTATTCATATTTTGAAGGTTGTAGTAACTTCACAGAGACCAGACCAACTTATTACAGGCAATATTTTGTCAAAACCATCCTTACTGTACATACAGTAGTAAAATAGACAAATAAAAACACTACTGTACCTCACCAAAGATTATTGTTCATATTTTGAAGGTTGTAGTAACTTCACAGGAGACCAGACCAACTTACTACAGGCGATACTTTTGTCAAAACCACCCTTACTGTACATACAGTAGTCTAATAGACAAATAAAAACACTACTGTATTTCACCAAAGATTATTATTCATAATTTGAAGGTTGTAGTAACTTCACAGAGACCAGACCAACTTACTACAGGCGATATTTTGTCAAAACCACCCTTACTGTACATACAGTAGTCAAATAGACAAATAAAAACACTACTGTACCTCCCCAAAGATTTGTATTCATATTTTGAAGGTTGTAGTAACTTCATGGAGACCAGACCAACTTACTACAGGCGATACTTTGTCAAAACCACCCTTACTGTACATACAGTAGTCTAATAGACAAATAAAAGTACTACTGTACCTCACCAAAGATTTTTATTCATATTTTGAATGTTGTAGTAACTTCACAGAGACCAGACCAACTTACTACAGGCGATACTTTGTCAAAACCACCCTTACTGTACATACAGTAGTCTTATAGACAAATAAAAACACTACTGTATTTCAGCAAAGATTATTATTCATATTTTGAAGGTTGTAGTAACTTTATAGAGACCAGACCAACTTACTACAGGCGATATTTTGTCAAAACCACCCTTACTGTACATAAAATGATACACATAAAAATTACAGCTTAAAACTATTCTTAGATTTAATTGAAAGAACAAACAAAAACTCCAAACATCAAAATTGGCTGTAGCATTTTGGGAATAAAATAAACATTAAAAATGATTGTTTTGACTTACCATGACTCTATAAGCAGAGAAAGAAACAGAAAAAAAATATGTAATTTGTGCAAAAGAGTAACTATGTTAGATTTATTATTATTATTATTATTATTATTATTATTATTATTATTATTATTATTATTATTATTATTACATAAGTAACATAAACAGGGGCTTCAAAGATTGATCTGATAGAAGAAGTTAACCCTGACCTAAACCGTTGTTGAAATTCAGCCATAGCTAAAATATGGATATAAATTCATTTAAATGTAGCCTACAAAATGACTGACTTTAAAAAACTAAACGCATGTAAATTCCTGGGACACCTGTTATGTGATTGAATCCCTCTCTCTCTCTCTCGTTCTTTTTTCTCTGCATCTTCGGTCTCTGTTTTCGCTTCACTTTTGTTTAGTCCGCCGCCTTTAGCCACTGACAGTTTGTTGATGTGTTACTATAGTTACGGCCCACGACATGCTTGAGGTGATTCCAGTTTAAAGATCCCAACGCAAGACGCGGAGCAAACTCTCTCTCAACTCATATACGTCAGAATATCGACAACACAACAGTCAGGCAAGTCTGAGACTAAAGTGAAAGTGCACATTTGTGGAAGAATATTTAACGCTGTCTGCATTAGCCTAACTTTAATCAACAACAAAAGACTAAATTAAAACTGAAATAAATTTACAATACCTTTTTAATTCTGCAGACTGTAGATAACAAGGTTATGTATTTTATGCTTGTGTGTGGTATTCTAAATGGTAGTATTTAAGCATTATCGGGATTTTTTTAAAGTTAACCGAAAACCAGGACCCCAGAACCACGATACGAGCTAAACCGAAACATTTGGTGAACCGTGCCACAGTGAAATGTACAGAAACTTACATGTAATAGAAATAGAAATGCTGACTTATTTAGACGCAGAACTTATTGTTTAAAACACAGATAAAAGTAGACAATCCCCACAAGTAAAGTGTAAATAAGTAAAATCTATAGCAAAATCCCAGGCAACAAGCAAAGTTCAGACGCAACAGGTCTTCCAGAAGGCTATTACTGTGGAGAGGATGAGCAGAGAGATAGATTCAGCTTCAGTCTTCTTGTCTCCTCCAATGTAGAACACACACATGCAAAAAGAATGCTTATCTATTTCATGAATTAAAATAAGCATCCAGAACAGCACTTACATGAGAGCAAGATCTCAGATTAAATACAAATTACAATAGAATTAACCTAATTTCTAACATGCAGTCCAATGACCTCTTGACCTGGCCTGGTAATTCTGAGAAACAAATAACTTAGCATACAGAGGACAGCAGACAAGCACATTCATTCCTTTTTAGAGAAACATTCATAATGACTGAGACATTAAAAACAATAAAAAGGAAATGTTACGCAAATGAATCCTGGAGCAGTCATCAATCATGATCCCCAATCCATCAAGCTTTAAGTGGATTAGTCATATCTGTCTGGAACAGGCAATGATGACTAAAATTAAAAGCTGCCATCAGTGTACGATTAGAAACCCATGTCTGAATTGAACTAAGGATCCAAATTCAAATAGTCTTTTTTTTATCTGAAGAGTAAAGGTAAGATTACAACCATAACTGGATGGAGAGTCTGATATTAACCAAAAATCAATTCCAGATCAAAGTGAACTAGAAGTATGAGACCAAATTAATTGTAAAGTGTGATGATGTGTTTCTCTTCAAAATAGAAGATCAAACCATAAAGACCTGATGACAGTCTATAGGTGATCTGTCCAAGTTATCATTAGTACTGTAGTTTGATTGAAGTCTCCACCCAAGAGTATAAACATATTAGAATATTTAGATTTTAAATACTCTAAATGTGTTTCTGTTGAATTAAATAACTTAAGTTTATTTTTCCATACATATTAGATAGGCTATATGAAAAATAAAATAAATAAAAAATACCAATAAAAAAAGAAATGGCCTTCAGGATCAGATATTGCCTCTGCAATACACTTAAACTTGAACTTTAAACACCTGCTAAAAAATTGAACCAAATAAAGAAAACAACTGATCAGCTCACAGTGATTTGCATGTGACTCTTGTATAAAACAAAAATCAGTATTAAGCAATTTTGCTAAAAGAAAATGTCTTTTACGTTTAATATCAATAAACAACCCTCTTGCTGAGCCAATAGACAAATTTGGAAACATTAACACTGATGACACCAGAGGGGTATTGCATAAAAGTAAGATAAGGGATTAAGCTGGGATTTTGAGGATGTCCTGGATGAATTTAGCCTTGACTGAATTGCAAGAAAGCAGGCTAAATTAAGCTAAATTAAGTTATGAGATTTATTTTTTGCAGCTAGCCTGCTCCAGAGCAGGCTAACAACCAAGCTAAGATTAATCCTAGTGATCTATGTTAATTTTGCTGTCAATGCTACTAGAAATTAATGTGTTTTACATTCACTACATGCTCTTGGCTATTTACATATATTTCCCAACTATTAGAATTACAAATAAGTATGTTTAATTTGATTAGCAATCATTTTATAAATGTTCATATATTCATTTCAGAGTTAAATATGGGGAGATATTGATTAGAGAGAATAAATACGTATACAGTGCTCAACACAAACTATGAAAAAGTACAACCCCTTTTAAAAATGAATATTTTGATCTGTTTCTCAGTGAATATAGACAGTCATTTTTGGTGCATTTAAACAAAACAGTTTTATTTAACAGTTATATTCAATAAAATAAGACTTTGTTCACCTAACATCTTTAGGAATAGAAAGATAATACAATTAAATTAAATAGATTCAATTAGAAAGAAAAATTATAAATGAAAGCTATATATAAATGATCATATAGACAAAGATTAATTAAACTTGATAAAATAAAATAAACGCATAAAATAAATCTGCACTATTGGGTAAGTGTTTGATAAAATCTCAATAAATTCATTAGTAGCATGAAGGTCCACTGGTCACATTTAAGACAAAGTGAACAACTTTACGACTTAATTTGTTGATATCCTGTTTCTGTTATTTCTCTGAATGAAAGTAATGGGAGTTAAAATTAATGGGCAAGAGTGGTGTTTTTCAACTTGTTACCTGATTGGCTCACATCCGGTTTTATACATACTGTACTTGCATCATTCTGTGATCGATCTTGTGGTCTGTTAAGAAATGCTGCGAATGTACGCTTATCCTGGCTATCTACACCGAGCTTGACATATAGCAGCTCGTTCTCATCCTGGGTCAGCTTTATTTCACCTAGTTAAAAGTCACTCTAGATTTACCCAAGGAGCTCAGTGGATATTCATTCTCCTTTGCTATTAGGTGTTAGTCTGTTAGATAAGAAATGTAACAATAGTCAAATGTTTCAATTAAAAAGGAAAATTTCTAAGTTTTACTGGAGGTCCTTGGTTGAGGATATAGACTGGAATAGAACCTGGATTTACCTGGGAAATATTGCATTTCCAACAAGGCAAAAGTAATACATTAAAACATGTTAACGTAGTATAGCATAGTCTAGTATTTCTTAATTTTTGGACATTTACAGCTCCTGTTCTTTCTGCAAACAAGCAGAGGAGACGTTAGTACATATGTTTTTTGATTGTATAATTTCCAAGCGATTTATGTCACTCCTAGGTTCTTGTTTAGTCTACAAGACATTTTTTTTTATTATAATAACCTAAAAGATAAACCCCTAAAACACATTATAATTTGTTTTTATTTTAAATGGCAAATTTTTCATTTACAAACAGAAATTCGCAAATACATTTTTTCATCCTTTTCTCATTTTTGAGTAGAATTTAACTCACTTCTAAAATCACTTAATCTTATTATGAATAAAAAAAGATTTCTGAAATATTATGCAGATGTATTTAAAGGAGGCCCTAGATTTTAGATGCTTTCGTTATGGTTATCTAAGTGTCATTGTAATTTTATTCATTTGTTTAATTTAGTTTGCTTCATTTAGTAATTTATTATTATTATTATTATTATTATTAATACTATTATTATAATTTTATTTTTTCCTTTCTGTATAATGATATGTTATTTGTACATATGCGTGTGTGATTATAGTTTTTCTTATGACTGTGTATATTTTTTACCTTTTTTAAGATCTCTCTGTGATCCCCTTGATTTTGTTCAAGTAATAAAAAAGGTTCAGCAAATGTGAAACGGACTAAGCCAGGATGATCCGATTAACTAGGTCAAGCTGCGTTTTTTCTTTTATCCTGGCTTTCCTGATTCCACTTTGTGCAATACCCTTCAGAACTGTAACACCAGTTGAATTAGCCCTATAGATATGCCACAAATTAAAACCTTCAAAACAACAATATTGGTATCTTTAGAAAAAAAATTAAAGTGGAACGAAAGTTATTGTAGACTTCTGAAAAAAATGTTCTTCACGTATCTTGAAATGAGGAAATAATTAAGACATAACATTCATAAAAGGATTTATTTTACCTTTTCAACATACAGTATGTAACGTACAAATGCCTTACAAAGACATTTTGCACAAACCAAATAAAACAAATTTTAATATGAGTTTTAGCAGATAAACACCTTTCCATGTGTTTATGCCATTACAATTTCCAAATGTTTATTTTCACTGACACTGTCTTATTTAGGAAAACCCCTGAAATAAACATGTTAGGTGTATCAGGTCTCAAGGGGTTTTAATGAGTGCAAGGGATTGTGGGGGGTGTAGTTCAGGTGCGGCTGGAGATGATAATCAGTGGAGAGCCCTCTAGTGGGTCTCTGATACAATGTAATTGGTAATAATCTGTTTTGGTAAATGATGTCACTGCTGCTATAGGTAGTATTTTGAATATTATGTAGCGCTATCCATCTTGTTCATTTGTTATTTACAATAAATTTGCAAATATTTCAAACAAACTGCTTTTAAACTAATTTTGAGGAGAATAATGAATTGAATTAATTTGGGAATAAGGCACTTGCAAAATGTGGTACAAATGAAGCGCAGTAAATACTTTCCAGTTGCAGTGTCTTTTTTATTGTTTGAAGAATATACTGCATATATAAACTTTGTGTCACTGTTGTGCAAAAAGAAATGTACAATTTAAATTATTAACATATTTAAGGGTTTTATATAATAAATTAAGCTGTTCCTAAAAACACCAAATTTTATATTTAGGTAACAGCACTGTTATTTGTGCTATAAGTGATTTAAGTGATATTCATTTTGACGCCCTGATTATTTTCTTCAATGTACAGAATATTATTGTTTGTTTGTTTGTTTGTTTGTTTGTTTGTTTGTTTGTTTGTATACTTCATTGTCCCTCAGGGGGAAATTTTCTGTGGACTCACAGAGGACTTCAGCAAGTTCTGACATAATAAAAAATATTAAAAAACAAAACAACTACCTGAGACCTGATACACCTAACTTGTTTTATACCGTTAAACACTGACGACCAGTTTGTATTCATAGAGCAAATGTTAATCATTTCATTTTTAAAAAGATTGCAAATAACACTATTACGGCTAAAATATTGTGTTTTCAATTTTGGTTCTCTCGTGATGTTGTGCTGATGATGAAAACAAAACTAAAGTGTACATATTAGTAGACTTTGACCTATTAAACTCTCATTAATATTTTATAGTACACGATTCAATCTTGTGATTCAATCTTGTTACTGAACTAAAACAATAAAGAGTTGACATGTATGACATTTAACCTGTCAAAACAATACAAAGTTTTGTGTTTGAAAGGTAATGTATGTTTGTTTATTTGTTGTCTATTATTTTTATTGGGCTTATACATAGACATCACAATATAGAGCTGCTCTAATTAGGCCACTTTTCTCCACTATGATCAAAATACCTGAATTGGCCAAAAGAGGGCATCTTTTGGCATGGTCTGTTGGGTTGCGCAGGACAGTAACCTACAGTATGACAACGAGAAAGTGTTTTACATTTGCTCTCAGTTTTATTCAACCAGGCAAGGTATCAAGGTGTTGTTATAGCTTATTATAACTAGAATTTATTTGGCGCAAGAATCTGCGTGTAGCATAAACCTTGCAACAAGAATTTATATTTGCACTTATCGTGATTTTTTTGGTCCGTTTCAGATGTCTGCTGCATGCGGTCTCCTTTTGCTGATATTTGGATTTACCATTCTTAAGTTCATATGCTGTTACAGTGATGGAAGTACATTGACCGACCAGTGTCAAAGTATGGCTATAAATCATGGCTCCTCACAAGCCGCAGGACAGGATTTAAACCCTTTCACCGTCAATCCAGATAACGTGACCGTGGACAGTTCGAAAGTGGGAACGAACTTTACAGGTAGAATCTCTTTAAGATTGTATACAGGGCTGGCATGCACGCATTTTTGACATTTATCTTGTCAAACAATTTGTATTGCTTAAGTTATTGGAACTGAGTTTTAACTAGTAAGAATCACAGTTCTTGATGTCTGTAATTGTTTTATCTAGTTAAATTGTATTATCTAGTTAAATGTCACAACAGGCTGCAAGTCAAATTTAGTTGTTGATTACAAGAATTGATTTATTGCTAAAATTCCCGTTTTCCACATCAGAAACACAATTCTTACTAGTAAAAGGCTTTATTTTTGATATCAGTTTTCATGTGTTACTAATGGAAATCCCCATTCTTGATGTCAACTATTGAATTCTTAAAAGCAAAAATGTTCATTTTTGATATCAAGATTTTGAATGTCAGTAGTGACAGTGTTAATGTCGATATCATGAATACCATTAAGAAAAATATATTTTATTTCTCAGAGATGGGTTGCAGCTGGAAGGGCATCCGCTGCGCAAAACATGTGCTGGATAAGTTGGCGGTTAATATCCGCCGTGGCGACCCCGGAATAATAAAGGGACTAAGCCGAAAAGAAAATGAATTAATGAATGAAGATATATTTTAGATATAATTTATTCATATCAGAAATGCATTTTCAGATATAATGAATTACAAATGTAACATGTTGATATGCATTTAACTGATATCAAGAAGAATTTAAACTTTAACTAGTGTCAATTTAATTATTGATATCAACAATTCTTGATATCTGGAATTATATTTCAACATGTTACATTTGTTATTTCTGATATCTAAAAATGTATTTCTGATATCAGCAATTAGGAGAGCAATTTCTAATATCTAAACTTACTGATTTCACTAGTAACAATCACATTTATGATATCAGAAGTTAACATTGTCACTAGTAACAATCAATTTTTTTATTTCAAAAATGAACATTTTTACTAGCAGTTGTTGATATCAACAATTTAATTCCTGGTATTACCAGTTTCATTTCTGATATTAACAGTATAATTTTTCATTTCATTGTTGATATTACATTTCAACTAGTAAGAAATCTGTTCTTGATATCAGCAATTCTAGTGAATGCCATTCTAGTGAAAATACAATTACTTATAATAAGTTGATCAGGAATTTCACTTTTGCTATCAAGACTTAAATATTTGATATCAACTATTTCATTTTTGATTTAAACAATTTAATTGTTGATATTAAGAATGCTGATTGTTGATCAAGAATACATGTCCTGAAATTGCATAAGTCAATTCTTGCTTTCATTGCTAGAGCCATGCTCTAGTATAGACTACAGGAAAGTGTTTGTTTAATGCTTGAGTGGTGTAAACAAGTTGTCTTTTCAAAATTGTCAGCAAAATGTAAACATTTTTCTACAGTGACACTCTCGGCTTCTTCTGGTTCATTTATGGGCTTTATGTTGGAGGCTCGAGAGTGTGATAATTGTCCACCTGCTGGTATGTTTAGTGGGTTTGACAGTACCAAGAGTGTGCTTCTCTGTAGTGTGAGTGTTGTCGTGCACACACACACACACACACACACACACACACACTTTTTTTTTTTGTGATCAACATTTTATTGTCTTTAGATTAACAAAATAAAAAACATTCAAACAGACAAACAGGGGAGGGGGAGCAACAGACAAATCAACAATTTTCAATCTGAAAAAAAAAAAAAAAAAAAAAACCTTTACATGGTCATTCCTTTATATAGTCTAAAATGTTGGAAGAAAAACATTGCCATGCATCAATGGTACTAGGTCTAGCCTTATTAATTTGTGCTATTGTACCTTCACAAGTCACTATTTTAAGGAGGCTATGAATCCAAAATGTTTTTGCACACATGTGCGGAGTAAACCAATTTTGTATAATTGCCTTCTTTGCAGCTGTAAAACCAGCAAACAGCATTCTCTTCTTTAGTGTAGTTATACAGGAATTAGAATCATCATTGAGAAGACATAAACCAGGATTAGACACATAATCAATTTGTAGTAAAGAGGACAAAACAGAATTTACATGAGACCACAGGTCGACAACAATTGGACATTCCCAAAACATATGAAGAAAATTACCTGAAGATACAGTGTTACATATATGACAGTTGTAGTTCGGCTGCAGTTTCATTTTAAACCTCTTATAAGGAGTTATGTATGCTCTATGTATAACTTTAAAATGTATAAGACGATGAGCTAAGTTTTTAGAGGTTAAGATTAGGTTAGACCACACTCTATCCCAGTCAATCGACAAGTCCAGATCTGCTAGTTCACGATTCCAGATAAGTTTAATAGAAAGAGGCTTTGCAGTGTGATCATTAAGTTTGCTATATATTACAGAAACAGATGGTCGACCATAGGGTGGTGCGATCCAATCCCACATAGGATGAGCGGAAATAGGAGATGCCCAAGGAACACCATAGGCTTTGAGAGCAGAACGTAACTGAAGGAATACAAAATATGATGATGCTGGTAAACAAAACTTAGTCTTTAATTCTTGAAATGAGCAGAGACCCTGGTTATCATACAAGTCACCGCATGTTTTTATGCCCAGTGTAGACCAAGAAGGCTGGACAAATGGCTGATTTCCACATAAGAATTTAAGGTTGTGCCATAAGGGCGTATTGTTACAAAATTTGAAAGGTCCTCCTATAAGACGTTCCACTCTTTTCCAGATCGTAATTGAATTGGCCACAATCGGGCCAAATTTGGATTTATCATTTTTATTTCCTATGCCACCAAATAAGATATCTTGAAGCCTATGCACACACACACACACACACACACACACACACACACACTTTTATACAGGCTGCTTAGAGCATATGTTAAATGTTATAAATTCTATACATATCATATAATTATACATTTATTAAAGTTATAAATTCTACAAACTAACATCAGGTGTTTATCATGTATTTATTAGGGTCAGGCCATGGCTCAAACTGATAACTCAGGTAAAACTTCACTCCAAGTGAACTGGACACCTCAAGCAACTGGACGTTTTTTCTTTAGGTAAGAAAGCTTTTGTTGAGTAAGATGAAATAAAATAAAAAAAATAAAAATATTTTCTGGTTTTACTGTAGTTGTAACGAGGACTCAGACAACGAGGGATCCATTTGCAGTACGTTTATTAAACACAGTATTATAAGAATCGCACAGTAAATACTGGTTGATGAACTCACTTGAAAGACAGGCTTAGTAGGTCGAGAGGCAGGCAGATAACAGGCATAGGTCAATATAACAGGCATTGGTCGAAGGCGGGCAGCAAGATGCAAAAGCGTAGAGGAAAGCAGATCTACAGAGTAGGCAGCAGGCAAAACGAGGTCGAGGACAGTCCGGGTTGGCAACAGTAGATAAACAAGTAACAGGAGTAAACGCTCAGAAATGTCAGCAAGGCAGAACAAGACTTCGCAACCAAGTGAGCGTGAACTCTGTTCAAATAGTCTGTGTGAGAGTGTGTGATCACAGTCAGGTGCAGCGCAAACAACTGGCCAGAGGGGATTGTGGGGGATGTAGTGTCTAGAATTCCGGTGAGTGAGACCTCTGCTGACCAGTGAGGGGAATGGCTGGGACCGAATCGGTGACAGTAGTAGAGATCTTTATTAATCCCTGAGAGTGGAAACTCATTTGGCAACATTGACATCACAATACAATAAATTATTAAACAACAAATACAACAAAAACAGTACAACAACAACACACTGTTTGCACCAACTACACATCACAACACAGTAAGTTACTAAGCAAATAAAAACAAAAGGTTACATGCTTAACAATTACACCACTTCATTAAAAAAACCCAAAGTATTGTCTTTTATGTTGATTGTTTGTAAACATGATATCTGATTTTCTTTTCAGATCTGCTTTCATTAAAGATTTCGGTACATTTTGGCTAAAGAAAGCAATCATACTCCCGACGACAACAACACCAACCACTACAACAACTAGGCCTATTGAAGGATTCGGATTTATACCTTCCAGTTCGTCTAAGCATGGATCAACTTTTATC
Source organism: Danio kyathit (assembly GCA_903798195.1). Taxonomy (NCBI): domain Eukaryota; kingdom Metazoa; phylum Chordata; class Actinopteri; order Cypriniformes; family Danionidae; genus Danio; species Danio kyathit. The sequence goes on from LR812526.1 coordinate 28,332,876, forward strand.
CTTTTTCTCATCATCCTGTTTCTCATTATTTTTATTTACTATGATTATTTGATTATTCAAACGAGTATTTAACTTTGAAATGATTTCAACTAATGAATAAGCTAAATACACTGCTTTATGTAAGAATGTTCAGTGCATTTGCCTTTCTCTTTGAAACTATTTTCAGGAGTCACCAAACTAGGTCAGAGGTCACGGAGACCTTGAGTGGAAATGAAGGACTGAGGACTGGAAACAACTTCTGTTATTTCTATGAGTTAATAATATCTTAAATGTCTAACGTGATTTTGCTATTTTTACGGTTAATTCTTTTAAAGTGATTCTACTTTTTATTCAAGATAGACCTTGTGTAGTGAGAATTTAACTGTCTGAATGTAGATTATACCGGTTTTTAAGCAGTTTTGATAAAGACGGCTGAGAGTACACTCAGCCTTGGGTAAGTGTCGAGTTTGTCGAGCCTCACACTAGGCACCATTTGTCGTACTCCACGGCGGTTGCAATTTGTCATGATTGACGACCTTCTCATCAATGAGGCACTATCAGACTGGAGGTTTTTGGATACCAGAAATATAGACTTTATTCTTACATAATAAAGCCTGAGAAAGTGCAGAGCAGACCTCAGAGCATTCTGAAGTCTCTCCTGGACAATTTCTTTCTAAAGTCTCTGTGTTTTTACAATATTTATATCGATTCTTTGACACCCCCCCCCCCTGGTGTCTCTTTTAATAGTCTGACCATCTTTAGATAAATGTTTACTCTAGGTGGTCCTGTTATTCTTGGCCCTAAGCCCACTAGCTCATGTCAACGTAAGCAACTCTTTTGACAACAGAGATGATCTTCATAGATGCAATTTATGCAAAAAAACTAAGTGGTTACATATATCATCATGATAGCATAATAACCTCATACTATGTTACTCACTCTAGCTTCTAACACATATAGCTTCATATAAGTACTTAACATCAGTGCTTTACATATTCAGTCATAATCAGTTATCAGTTAGATTCAGTCAGCTCATAGCAGGCTAGGCAGAGTGGCTTCTCATCTTACACACAGACATACCTAAAAGTATTTTTACTGCTGGCATGTTGCAAACATGTTGCAAACACCCCTAGAAGACCCTTAAGGAATAAACTGCTTTACACTTAGAAAATACTTCACACTGAGAGAATAAAATCTTCTTCATAAGAAACAGATTGTGCTTTAAGTGTGTGTGCTCTATTTGATTGTAGATCCTTTTCACAGGTCTAGAGTCAGCTCTAAACAGTCTAGTGGATGTGTGACGTTTATGCTTAAGCTATTGTTCAGAATTGTACGCACGCACCCACATGGAAATTTTCTAAGTCTATCTGTGTTTTAACCAATCAGGCTAGAACACCTACAGTATATGTATGACGCAGATAATGACGTTATGTGAGAGTATAATTGTTATTGATTTGTGATTGTAAGCGGAGCGGCCTAGGAACTCATTTCGAGTGTTGAAGCTGGCTTCTGCTGATGAAACTGTAAACTATCTTCAGTAAACTTTATTTATTTATTTGAATCTCTGACTCCGGCTTTTCTTCATCTGACAGACTGGTCATTCTTTGGGTTAAAACTGTAAATTACACCTACACTACAATCACAACAGCAACTGTAACAAGTAGGCCTACAACATTTACAACAACTGCATTAAGTAAGAAAAACCTCCATATTGCCTACAGCAGCATAAAAAGCCAATAAATCTCTCTCTCTCTCTCTCTCTCTCTCTCTCTCTCTCTCTCTCTCTCTCTCTCAATTCAATTCAATAATTGCTTTATTGGCATGACAAATGTTACAAATGTATTGCCAAAGCAGTTCTAAAGTTTACATAAAAAGTAATATGCATAAAACAAAACAGTAAACAAAGTAAATAGTAGTAGTAAAAAAAAAGAAAAAAAAAGATGATATTTATATATAATCATTAAATAAAATAGAAACAATACATTATATTATTCAATATATCACATTATTATTCAACATATCATATTATTCATACAAATCAATACAAAAATAATAAAGATCAGAATAAACTACATTTAACAACCAACATTTTAGGATAAAACAGTAATAAAAACAATAATAATCAGTATATTTACAATGATTCATTTATAATAATCTAGGTGTGTGTGTGTGTGTGTGTGTGTGTGTGTGTGTGTGTGTGTGTGTGTGTGTGTGTGTGTGTGTGTGTGTGTGTGTGTGTGTTTGCAAGCGCATTACTGATGTTTTTATTGGTCTGCTCTCTCTCTTTTTGTGACAGGCATTAATGTATTGTGCGGCTAGAAGGACACAGTCAGTTTTTTCCCCTAGTAAATATTGAAGCTGTGTTTTATTGTCTGACTCAGTGAATTGTGGGGAAATTCTCTGTAGTTTGGGGTAGAATGTTTCTCTGATGTGCTGATAGTTTGTGCAGCGGGTGAGGAAGTGTTCCTCTGTCTCCACCTCTGTCTGGGCACAGTGTGGGCAGATGCGGCTCTCTCTGGGTTGCCAGTTCTGTCTGTATCGGCCCGTCTCTACAGTCAGACTGTGAGCACTCAGCCTGTATTTGGTCATTGTTTTTCTTAATTTACTGTCCTTTACTGCGCTCAGATATGTTGCTGTGGTATAATCTCTATTTAGGTCTAAATAACATTGAAGTTTACTTTGTTTTGCTGCTTCCTCATTCCAGTAAATCAGATACTCTTCTTTTCGTGCATTTATCATCTGATTGGGCTTAATTCTGTGGATGAGCATGTCTGTGTCCTGATGCTGCCTGCTGTTAGTCATATTCGTTGTGTTGGTTTGTGTTTGCAGCTTCAGGACCATCTGAATCAGGGGGTCACTCATTTTTATGTGTTTCCAAAATTTGACGGCTTGTTTCTCAATGCGCATGAGTAGAGGATACTGGCCTAATTCTGCCCCACATGCATTGCTGTGTGTGTTCCTCTGTACCCTGAGGATGCTCTTACAGAACTCTGCATATAGGCTTTCAATTGGATTCTTATGCCATTTATCAAACTCATGACTGAGGAGAGGACCCCAAACCTCACTCCCATATAGCACTATAGGTTCAATCACTGACTGGAAGATTTTGAGCCAGATTCGAACTGGAATTTCTATTTGTGTTGATTTTTTAATGGCGTAAAAGGGCCTTCTCGCTTTCTCTTTCAGTTCATTCACAGCCAAATTTAGTTTTCCATTAGCACTTATTTTCAACCCGAGGTATGTGTAGCTTGTGGCAGGTTCAACTTTTGTCATACCAAGGGTGAAACTGTGTCTATTTCCCTGACTTCTGGGTTTTTTCTGGAATATTAGGGTTTTGGTTTTCTTTGGGTTAACGGTCAGGGCCCAGGTCTGACAGAAGCTGTGCAGGATATCCAGCTGCTGCTGTAGACCCTCTTCTGTTGGCGACAGCAGCACCAGATCATCTGCAAACAGCAGGAACTTTACACAGGAGTTGTATAGTGTGAGACCCGGCGTATCTGCTTGCTCTAGGAGCATTGCCAATTGATTGATGTAAATATTGAAGAGGGTCGGTGACAGTGGACAGTTCTGTCTCACACCCCGTCCCTGAGTGAAGAATTCTGTTCGCTTATTCCCTATTTTAATTGAGCACTGATTGTTTGAATACATTGTTTTTATAATGTTGTATGTTTTACCGCCGATACCTGATTCTAAAAGTTTAGACAGCAGACCTTCATGCCAAATTGAATCAAACGCTTTCTGAAAATCTACAAAGCAAGCAAATATTTTGTTTTTGTTTTGATGGACGTATTTGTCTATCAGAGTCTGAAGGGTGAAGATATGGTCTGATGTTCTGTAATTTGGCAGAAAGCCAATCTGACTTTTGCTGAGGACATTGTGCTCTGTAAGGAAGCCTATGAGTCTGGTGTTGATGATGCTGCAGAACAGCTTCCCCAGATTACTGCTCACACAGATGCCTCTGTAATTGTTAGGGTCTGATTTGTCTCCACTTTTGGATATGGGCATTATTAATCCTTTATTCCATATGGCAGGAAAATCACCAACACTCAGAACCAAATTGAACAGTTTCATTATAGCCAATTGGAATTTGGGATTTATGTTTTTAATCACTTCATTAAGGATACCGTCTGGACCACTTGCCTTTTTTGTTGGTAGGACTTGTATTTTATCTAGTAGCTCCTTTTCTGTGATTGGATAGTCTAACGGATTTTGGTATTTGCCAAATATTTGCTCTGTATGGGTTAATTTATCATATATAAGTGATTGTTCTGTACTCATGTTTATTTTACTAAACAGATTTTCAAAGTGTTTTTTCCAGGTGTCTCCATTTTGTATTGTTAGCTGTTCATGTTTTTTTTTGTTAAGGAGGTTCCAGTTGGCCCAGAAATTGTTTGAATCCACAGATTCTTCGATTGTTTTGAGCAGTTTTTGGATGTACTCTTCTTTCTTTTTTCTGATTGTGTTTTTATATTTTTTAAGCTCCTCACAGTACTGAAGACGTACATCTGTATTCTCTGGTTGTCTGTGTTTTTGATTTGCTAGTTGTCTCAAGTTTTTCCTTATTGTTTTACAATCAAAGTCAAACCATTTTTCATTCTCTTGTTTTTGTTTAAAAGTTTTCTTAGTAGTTTTAATATTAGATATTGTTGCCAAATAATCAAATATGTGATTTATGTTTTCTACAGCTAGATTAACACGCTCTCCATTATAAGGATAACTATTTTCCATAAATTTATCCAAAAGTAAACCTATTTGGGGGTCTTCAATTGCGTTCCTGTATTTTTCAGAGCTGTCTTGTACTCATCTATAATTATTTTTAATGTTATACAGTTTACTGGATTGTGAAAATATATTAGTATTTTTGTTCCTTTTTATATAAAGTGTAATTTGGTTGTGATCTGATAGAGGTGTTAGGGGTTTAACAGTGAATGCACTGAAAGAGAACAGATCTAAATCTGTGATCATGTAGTCAACTGTTGAGCTGCCGAGAAATTAGCTGTAGGTGTATCTGCCCAGAGAGTCTCCTCTCACCCTGCCATTGACCAGATACAGACCGAGGCTTCGACACAGCTCAAGTAGGAGCTTTCCGTTCTTATTTATTTGAGCATCAGAGTTATTCCTAGAAATATTTACACTGTTTTGTTGATAACTCTGTCCAAATATGTATTTATTGCCACTGTCTACAGTCAGTTAGGGACCCTGTTCTAGCATTGAGATCTCCACACAGCAGCACACTTCCCTGAGCCTGGAAGTGGATTATTTGAGTCTGGATGGTCTCAAAGATGTTTTCATTATAATATGGAGATTCGGATGGAGGAATGTAAAGAGCACATAAGAATATGTCCTTTTTCGTTTGACTGAGCTGATTGTCGATTTTGAGCCAGATATGAGATTCTTCTTTTTTAATTAATTTGATGTATTTATCGATTTTCAGTTTGTGCCAGATTATTGTGGCCCCCGAATCTCTACCATGTTTAATTTTTTCAAGTTTTTTAGATGAAATGGATATTTCTCACTCTGCCTCTCACACTGCCTCTCCTGCATCTTCGATCTCTGTTTTCACTTCCCAAACTCAATAGCCTACTTTGCTCTTTCAACTCATATACGTCAGAATATCCACAACACAACGGTCAGGCAAGTCTGAGACTAAAGTGAAAGTGCACATTTGTGGAAGAATATTTTTAACACTGTCTGCAACAAAAGACTAAATTAAAACTGAAATTAGAATATTGGGGGTAGCACAATCGTCTCACAGCAAGAAGGTCGCTGGTTTGTGCCCCGGCTGGGTCAGTTCATTTCTGTGTGGAGTTTGCATGTTCTCCCCGTGTTTGCTTGGGTTTCCTCTGGGTGCTCCAAAAACATGTGCTATAGGTGAATTGGGTAGGCTAAATTGTCCATAGTGTAAGAGTGTGTATGGATGTTTCCCAGTGATGGGTTGCAGCATCCTCTGCGTAAAACATGTGCTGAATAAGTTGGCGATTCATTCCGCTGTGGCGACCCCTGATTAATAAAGGGACTAAGCCGAAAAGAAAATGAATGAATGAATATTTAAAATACTCTAAATTTGTTTCTATTGAATTAAAAAGACCCAGCCCTCACTGACAAAGGTCCAGAATTTGTCCATACATGAGCTGCGCCATCATAAATAGTGAAAATAACCCATCAAAAAAGGCTTTAAGACCAATCGAAATACTTGGTTGTTGAAATTGTTGGTTGTCACTTCAGTGTGACTTCAGCTAATCAGTTTTGTTCAATGCAATCAATTATTTTTCTTGAGTCCAACATCTAGCTGTGCAAGGAAACATACAATCTGATGTAAGAGAAGTCGTCTTTCGCTACTGTTTTTTTTTTAAATAGAGAAAACATTTTACAAGTAATTTTTATTCTAAATCTTGGACCTTAAAAATGACATAAAAAGCTGTGAAGCACCAAAAGTGGACCATATTAAAATGAATTTGAATACTAGTTTGCCTATTGTTGTTATCCATAAATTTTCCAATGTACTTTTTTTACAAGAGAGGCTAGAAAAATTGTGAAGCTCTACATTATTATTATTATTATTATTATTATTATTATTATTATAATGATGTTAAAATTTTTTATTATTCAAATGGGCAAATTCTTGCTGAGAAAAGTTGAATGTGCTGGTAAGTTTGTTGATTGCCTAATTACAATAGTCTATAGTTTTTAATTTAAAACGTTTTTCTAATGATATATGCTGTTTTTCATATTTCTTTATTCAAAGTTTTTAGGAAATATTTTTGGTTCATCAAAAAGTGTGGTTATGATGACCATTCGACAAGCTAATCCAGCTAAAAATAGTGCTTAAAATGTCACTAAAATGCATTATTTAAATCTAATAATTAAATAGAAAATGAGGTGTATAACTGCAAAAAGGTCCACTTTTGAGAAAAAAACAACCAACCCTTTCACCAGGCTGGCTACGAGCCTGATATTATTTTTATACCATTAAGCACTGACAAGCAGTTTTTATTCACAGAGCAAATGTTAATCATTTCATTTTTTAAAAGATTGCAAAAAAAACATTATTATGGCTAAAATATTGTTTTGAATTTTGGTTCTTTTGTGTTGTTGTGCTGATGATAAACACAAAACCTAAATATCTGACAGTTTGCAAGTTTAATTCTCATAAATTCATTCATTCATAAATTCATTCATTCATTTTCCTTCGGCTTAGTCCCTTTATTCATCAGAAGTCACCACAGCGGAATGAACCACCCAATTCTTATAAATCTAAATGATAAATAATCTAAACACTTGCATGATGCATGATGTTAAACATGGCAGAACAGTTTTACATGGGAAAGGAAATATTTATGTTTGTTTATTTGTTGATTATTGCTATTATTGTTGTCATACATAGACATGAAAAAATACAGGAGCTCTAATTAGGCCACTTTTCCCTTTTCTAAACTTAGATCAAAATACATGAATTGGCCAAAAGAGGGCATCAAAAGCGTAATTTGGCAATAAAAAGTATGTTGGGTTGAGCAGGACAGTAACCTACAGCACGGGTTCTCAACCTTTTTCACTGCGGGGCCCACTTCTTTCTCTGATCAATTTTTGAAGGCCCACCTGTCTGACCTTTTCTCTAAAACGTTTGTATGAAATGCTCATTTAAACCTTTATTTTAAATGAGGTCCAAATAAATATATATTGTTGTGCCTTCTATTATTTTCTATTATTAGCATTTTATAAAATAAAATATGCTTTTATTTACTATAACTATAATACTTACTATAATATTTATTTGAATACCTACTATTCAATATAGCCTACTATTCAAAAATATATAGACAAATGTAAAATACAGTAAAACACCCTAAATATGTTGAAACGCGTCGATCTGATGACTGCTGCGTTAGCAGCTGAATATTATTGGGATATCGCTAACAGGAACAGTGAACAGCAAAGCCGGAGCGCGTTTAAGCTCATACAGTATGCAACTTTATTTTACATTCTATGGCAGAAACACCATTAAGCCTTGCTAGATCCTCCTGTATGGTCGCGCCTCCATAATAAAACACTCGCAGGACATTAATTTGGACAACTATGCGGATATATTAAATAGTTCACACAAAAATACACAAAGAGAGACTTACACTTCACGCATAGTTTGTAGTTGCAGACGTGTAGTTGCAGACGCGATCATGAGGCTGTTTTTGCGCCGAGTTTGAAGCAATCAATCAGAGAACAGGATAAAGTGCATTACTTCCTTCATTTTAATATAGCATATTATTAATGAAATATAAAAAAAAATTATAGTATAATATTGAGAGTTATTTTAAGCTATCTTGCGGCCCACCTGCAGTATCGCTGAGACCCACTAGTGGGCCGCAGCCCACCCGTTGAGAATCCCTGACCTACAGTATGAGTATACTGTATAGCACTGACGTCTGACAATGAGAAAGTGTTTTACATTTGCTCTCTTAGCTTTATTCAACAAAGCGGTATATCAAGTATTGTCACATCTTACTATAACTAGAATTTATTCGGCGCAAAAATCTGTGTGTATAATACTTTGCTACAAGTATTTAAATATTTTTGCATTTGATTATTCTTATCGTGATTTTCTAGTCCGTTTCAGATGTCTACTGCGTGCGGTCTCCTTTTGCTGATATTTGGATTTACCATGCTGAAGTTCATCTGCTGTTACAGTGATGGAAGTTTATTGACCGACCAGTGTCAAAGTATGGATATAAATCATGGCCCATCACAAGCAGGACAAGCTTCAAACCCTTTCACCGTTGTTCCAGATAACGTGACCGTGGACAGCTCGAAAGTGGGAACGAACTTTACAGGTAGAATCTCTTTAAGATTGTATATTGCACGGCGTCGTTCTGACTTTTATCCTGCTAAGCAATTTGTATTGCTTAACAGGATATAAATTGTTGATATCAAGAATTGTTTATAGCAGGAATTGCATTTCCACTAGTAGGCCTATGTTAATTCTGGATATCAACAATTCTATTTCAGTAGTTAAATGTAAATTGTTGATATCTGGAATAATATCTGAAATTCAACTAGTAAGAATTACAGTTTTTGATATCTGTAATTGTATTTTATCTAGTTAAATGGCACAACAGGCTGCCATTCAAATTTAATTGTTGATTTCAGGAATAGATTTCTTGCTAAAATTCAATTTTTCCACATCAGAAACACAGTTCTTACTAGTAAAAGGCTTTATTTTTGATATCAGTTTTCATGTGTTACTAGTGGAAAAGTCTATTCCTGATATCAACCATTGAATTTTTAGAAGTAAAAATGTTCATTTTTGATATCAAGAATTTGAATGTCAGTAGGGACAGTGTTAATGTCGATATCACGAATGTCATCAAGATAGATATATTTTAGATATCATAATTTATTCATATCAGAAATGCATTTTCAGATATAATGAACTACAAATGTAACGTGTTGATATGCATTTAATTGATATCAAAAAAAATTTACAGTTTAACTAGTGTCAATTTAATTCTTGATATCAACAATTTAATGTCACTAGTTGAAATGTTAATTCTTGATATCTGGAATTATATTTCAACATGTTACATTTGTTATTTCTGATATCTAAAAACGTATTTCTGATATCAGCAATTAGGAAAGTAATTCCTAATATCTAAACTTACTGATTTCACTAAGTAAGAATTCTTATTTCTTACTCAGTAAGAATCACATTTATGATATCAGAAATTACATATTGTCTAGTGACAATCAATTTTTTCATTTCAAATATGACTACTATTTTTACTAGCAGTTGTTGTTATCAACGGCGACGTGGTGGTGCAGTAGGTAGTGCTGTTGCCTCACAGCAAGAAGGTCGCTGGTTCGAGCCTCGGCTGGGTCAGTTGGCGTTTCTGTGTGGAGTTTGCATGTTCTCCCCGTGTTCGTGTGGGTTTCCTCCGGGTGCTCTGGTTTCCCCCACAGTCCAAAGACATGCGGTACAGGTGAATTGGGTAGGCTAAATTGTCCGTAGTGTATGAGTGTGAATGAGTGTATGGATGTTTCCCAAAGATGGGTTGCAGCTGGAAGGGCATCCGCTGCGTAAAACTTGTATAAGTTGGCGGTTCATTCCGCTGTGGTGACCCCAGATTAATAAAGGGATTAAGCCGAAAAGAAAATAAATGAATGAATGTTGTCATCAACAGTTTAATTCCTGATATCAACAATTTCATTTCTAGTATCAACAGTAAAATTTTTCATTTCATTGTTGATATTACATTTCAACTAGTAGGAAATCTGTTCTTGACATCAATTAAATTTAAATGGCAGTCTATGGTGACATTCTAGTGAAAATACAATTACTGATAACAAAAATAAAAGGTTGATATCAGGAATTTCATTTTTGATGTCAACACTTAAATATTTGATATCAACTATTTAATTTTTGATTTAAAACAATTTAATTGTTGATATCTACAAATGGATTGTTGAAATCAAGAATACATATCCTGAGAATGCATGAAAGTCAATTCTTGCATCCATTGCTAGTGCAATGCTCTACTATAAATTACAGGAACATTTTTGTTTAATGCTTTAGTTGTGTAAACAAGTTGTCTTTTAAAAACTAGACAGCAAAATGTATCAATTTTTCCACAGTGACGCTTTCGACTGCTTCTTCTGATTCATTTATTGGCTTTATGCTGGAGGTTCGTCAGTGTGATAATTGTGCACCTGCTGGTATGTTTAGTGGGCTTGACCTGTCGAAGAGTCTGCTCCTATGTGGCGTGAGTGGTACACACACATACGCACACACACAAACACACACCCTGATTATCAGGGGTCACCATAGTGGAATGAACCGCCAACTACTCTCACATATATGCAGAAGATGCCCTAGCTGCAACCCAGTACTGGGAAACACCCATACACACTCTCATTCACACACACACACACACACACACACACACACACACACACAACAGCCAATTTAGTTCATCCAATTCACCTACACTGCATGTCTTTAGACCCGGAAATATAAAGGGCACATAAAAAAGCATTTTAAGAGAAAACAGAAGTGAAATGTTGCAGGTCAGTTGTTCAAATGCAAATAGACCTACTGTAGTTTTTTCTCCCTTTAGAGTTAATATCTGCCAGAAGTAATATATGCAAGAGCTCCCCTACTATCATCACACTTGAGTATTTGAGTAGACAGATAAGATGTTCACATTAAATACTTTGGAAGACAGCAGAGGACTGGAGCTGTAGTGCAAACAGGAATATGTCAATAACAGAAATGCAATCTAGTAATTATAAACTAATTTTTAGAAAATGATGTCTCCCGATTTATGAGGTTTAAAACTTTTTAATCTTTCAAATGATATTTTAAGTAGCACTAGCTCTGGTGCAGTAAACACACATCAGATTCAGCCAGGGAGGGAGAGACTGAAGAGAAAAAAGGTGTGTGATTTCACAGCTTGAAATTGTCTTCTAGTTTGCCCCTGCACACACACGCACGCACGCACACACACACACACACACACACACACACACACACACACACACAAACTTTTATACAGGCTTCTTAGAGCTATTGTATATGATATAATTTCTATAAAATCCTATAAATGATACATTTATTAAAGTTATAAATTCTACAAACTAACATCAGGTGTTTATCATGTATTTATTAGGGCCAGGCCGTGGCTCAAAAGGATAACTCTGATAAAACTTCACTTCAAGTGAACTGGACGCCTCAAGCAACTGGACAGTTTTTCTTCAGGTAAAAAGGCTTTTGCTCAGTAAGATGAAATAAAATAAAAATGTTAAATATTTCATGGTTTTACTGTAGTAGAGATCTTTATTACAGTTTTTTCCAGCTTCTTACACACAAAAAAAAATTTTATGTCACAATTTCTGAAACATCTCAATCAAAATGCAAAACTACACCTCATATCTCCAAAACCTTAAGCTGTTTCTCAGCCTTGAACTCAGTTTTCAATTGCATAAAACACTTTTTTCAAAACTCTACACACAACTCTGTACCTGAAAAACAAAACTCTAACAGGAAGCCACTTGCTTTCCTTTTCCAAACCCAACCAATCAAAATGCTACACTTAATCACCCGGTCACACACACACGCACCTCAAATGTGGAAACACTAATTACTCAACTGGTCATGAACCAATCACAGATTTACTGTATAGTGCAGGCCTATAAATAGGTCAAAGGTGACGGGACATCAGGCTGTTCTGGGCCCAAAAAAATGGTTTGCCACCCATTTACAATTTGTAGCTTTGTACGTAACTCATATTCACCTTTTTAAAATCTTGAATTCCTCTAGAAAAAATAGAGGAATTCTCCTCAGCCACTGGCTCTGGAAAGTGTATGATGGCCAACCATAGGCCCGCATGACACTTCTCCGGGCAATGGATGCTTCCACAATTGTGTTCTTTGCTCTATTCTACAGAGTGAAGTTTTACAAACAAATTTCAAGAGGAGCACATGATGTGATTGGTCACGGGTGGCCTCTCATGCGTAATCAGCAATAACCCAATCTGATTGAATCAGATTGATTCAAGCTTACAATAAATAGACCAATTTTACCCTACTGCCTTATCTTCGTTTTGGAAGAATCACCCTTCCACCCCATCTCCTCCTTTTATTCCCTTTACCAGGGAGAGCTCTCGAGACCTACTTGATCTCAGACCCCCTTATATGCTTACTAACCAGGCGGGAGCCCTGGGCTCAATTATATCCGAGTTTAGGGTTCTCTCCCGGGACAGCATGCCAAACCTGCTAATAGCGTCAAGCAATATCTAAGCGTGAACTCTTTAAAATGTACTTTTGCTTTACATATGTTTTTTTTTTTTCAAAACAGCATCACCTTTTTTCAAAACTCTACACACAATTCTCAAAACTGCGCACACAAAATGCAAAATGCCTCACATCTCCTTCAAAATGTACACTGCATTAAAAATGCCATAAACACACGTCAGAATGAAGCATTTGCATCAAATGGCAAAGACTTCTTTCATAATATAACACTCTTGGATATAGCATGTAAACACAGTTGTTCTAAATCTAAAGCTCTTCGCTCTTTAGGCTTATATCTACATTTCAATACAATGTTCTACAATGACAGTAATCTGCTCAGAGGAGAAACAAGTACTGTAAACAGAAAATATGTATTTGGCCTATCATTACTAGTTTTTATAGCATAAAATCATAAATATACTGTAAGTAAAAATAAAAATTTAATTATATACAGTAATAAATAAAATAATAAAACCAGAATACAGTAAAGAACACAAGTGTATGTGAGAAGAGTCTTTAGGGAGAGACGTGTCCATTACCTGTAAAAGTGACATGTGGGCATAGGGTTGGTCATCATACACTTTACAGCACTAAGCTCAGAAGAATTCCTCTATTGTTTTTTAGAGGAATTTAGAAAAGGAGAAAATGGGGTAGGTACAAAACTTGTGGATGGGTGGAAAACCAGTTTTTATTGGACCAGTACAGCCCGGAGTCAAATCACCTTTGGCCTATACTAGAGTAAAGCAGTGATTGGTTAGTGATCAGTTATGAAATTAGTGATTCCACATGTAAGGAGTGAGTGTGTGTGATCTAGTGGATGTGTAGCAATTTGATTGGCTGTGTTTGGAAAAGGAAAGCAAGTGGCTTCCTGTTAGAGAATTGTGTGTAGAGTTTTGAAAAAGTGTTTTATGCAAATGAAAACTGAGTTCAAGGCTTAGAAATAGCTTCTGCTTTTGGAGATTTGAGGTGTAGTTTTGCATTTTGAGTGAGATGTTTCAGAAATTGTGTGACAAGAAAAGATTTTGTGTGTAAGCAGTTGGAAAAAACTGTAAATAGTTTCGGTTTCTACATGTGATTAGTGTTTACAGTGTACCTATTACTTTCTGTTACCTGTTATTTTCACCATAGAACATCGTATTGAATTGTAGATATAAGTCTATGAAAGATCAAAGAACTTTAGATTTAGAACAACAGTGTATACATGGTGTACCCAAACATTTACTATTATGAAAGAAGTGTTTACCATTAGAGGTAAAATGCTTCATTCTGTTGTGTGTTTATGGCATTTTGAATGCAGTGTTACATTTTGAAGGAGATGTGAGGCATTTGGCATTTCATGTGTGCAGTTTTGAGAATTGTGTGTAGAGTTTTAAAAAAGGAAACCCTGTTTTGAAAACATGCGTAAGCGTAATCCCTGTGAGGGGAAACTCATTTGCCAACACTGACATCACAATACAATAAATTATTAAACAACAACAAATACAACAAAAACAGTACAACAACAACACACTGTTTGCACCAACTACACACAACACAGTAAGTTACTAAGCAAATAAAAACAAAAGGTTACATGCATAACAATTACACCACTTCATTAAAAAACACAAACTATTGCCTTTTCTGTTGATTGTTTGTAAACATAATATCTGATTTACTTTTCAGATCTGCATTCATTCAAATGTACAATATATTTTGGCTAAAGAAAGCAATTATACTCCCAACGACAACAACACCAACCACTACAACAACTAGACCTACAACCACTACAGCAACTGTAACATGTTGGCCTGCAGCATTTACAACAACTGCATTAAGTAAGAAAAACTTCCATATTGCCTACAGCAACATAAGAAGCAAATAAATGTAATGACGGGGTAGTTCACGCGAAATTTTAAAATTCTGTCATTTACTAGCCCTCCACTATCAATTATGTCTGAGTTTATTTCTTCATTTGAACACAAAATAATACATGTTGAAAAATGCTTGACATCTGTATATCAGTATATTTTACTGCAATGGATGTCAACTGGCTTCCAGTATTCAAAATATCTTCCTTTGTGTCCAATAATAATAATAAAAAAAAAACTCAAAGGGTTGAATGTACTTGAGGGTGAGTAAATGTAAAGAACTTTTTGAGTGAAGTATTACTTGAAAGAGTAGCATTTCTGTGTCATTTTGCATATTGTGTATGGAAAGCACTCTGTTTCTCTTGCTCCCTCCTATTCAAATGCACACAAACACTTAAACTCAAATGAAAACACACTCATGAAAAAGTTCCTGTTGCCACTGCTACTTGTTTTGCAATTCAAAACATGACATTTGACATTTGCGAGAATAATAGCATTGTTCTGGAAGCAGAATATTTAAATGTTTAGCATCAATGCTGCTGCTGCAGGATATACGCACGCTGAAACTTTAATATCTGTATTAGTTAATGCATTATTAAGCCCCACAGTGATATCAGCTCCAGCCCCACAGTCTGTTCTAGAGTCTGCTTCAATCTCAGACTCTTTGATAAGCTGCAGAATCTGCTCCATATTCAGCCCAAGTCCAGGAGCTTTCAGACTCCACTCTCAAACCTGGCAATAAGACAGCTCTTAAGTCCATATCCTTCAGGCCTGTTGGCACCTTTCAATCGTTCACTTGTCATATCTGCACAGTATCGCCCACACCCCTGACTCATTCCCAGACAAATCGGGGAAAAAAATAGCTTAAAGGGGCTAATAATTTTGACCTTAAAATGTTTTTTTTTTTTAATTAAAACTGCTTTTATTCTAACTGAAATAAAACAGTTAAGACTTTCTCCAGATAAAAAAAATATTATCAGACATACTGTGAGAATTCAAATGTAGAGTCACAGGCTACTGAGGGCCTGTTGCATGAAGACAGTATTTTTCTGGACTTTGAATCTGGAATGACTGAGCTGGGAACCTTGTGGTTTATGGAGGATTAGGGAGTTCCCAGATTTCGCCTACATGAGGATGAGTAATTAACAACATAATTTACATTTTTGGATATTTTTGCACCTGCAAGTTAAAACACACATCAAACAGGTGTATGGCAGGCACTCTAATCAGCAAACAGTAGTCTACAGCAGTAGTTCCATCTGCCACATTCTGTCTTTATACCACACTTTATATCACACTGCTGTGAGTGACAGCATTCTGGATTGTACGGTGGCTCTGAACTGTCAAAACCCCTCTCAAATTTTATTTTCTGATAGACAAAACTTTTGGACGCAATATGTAAATGCGATTGATAACATGAGATTAAATTTGTCAACGTGCAAAAATTTTGGATGGACATTTCGGATTCATTGTACAATGACCTTAAAATTTGTCATTTGTTTTCTTTTACTTACAGAAACGTCATCAGCACTGCTTCTGTGTGTGCAGTATATGGTACGTAGACTATATATTTTTATATGCATGCTGCTAAAAGGTATTATATTTCAATACATATGCTAATAAATTAGCATATTGCATGATTTGGCATTTGCCATTGTAGTATAAATTATATCCCCAATAAACCTACATGTAGTAGTTATTGTAAAATGTATATTTGATAATCTATACATATTTTTTTTCACCTTTGTGTGCATATTTATACATGTCTGTGCTTGTCTGTCTGTTCACACCAGAGAAGTTGTGTGGTACTGTTGTTATTCAGCAGACTTTGTTTTCTTGGAGGCTCTTCTCTCCTCATGATCATCAAACCAGTTTCAAAGATGGTAAGTGTGTCCAAAAACACACTATGCACAATGACTATTTCTAAACTATTGTGTTTTTATTATAAGTAATCAGCAACCTTCAAGTGGTCATAAACCTTTATGAGTTTTTTTCTATTGAACACAAAAGAAGATATTTTGAAAAATGTTAGAAACCAGTAACGATTAACATCCATAGTAGGTAAAACAAACGAAGTTAATGGTCACCAGTTTTCAGCATTTTTCAAAAACGTCTTTTATGTTCAGCAGAAAAAGAAACTCAAACTGGTTTGTGACAAGTGAAGAGTGAGTAAACGATGACAGAATGTTTAGTTTTGGGTGAACTATCCCTTTAAATCAATTAAATTCATAATGTAAATAACATATATATACATTGTGTCTCCTTACAGCCCACCCGAATTGCATCCATCGTCGAAGTAGCATTGAAATTTGTTGCTACTGTCCTTGTACTAATAAAAGTGGTCTATGTAAGGATTTTTTCTACTACATCACAGTTTACTAACTTTCTTCAAAATGATTATGTAGTTGAAGAATGGAAAGCAGAAACGAACGAGGAATTTGACATCTAATTTAGTTCTCATTGTTGTGTCTGTAAATGTTTGTGGCAGTACCACTGTGAGAATGCTGGTTTGCAGTTTGTGTTTGCTGCTTTGATAGTGACGGCAATGGTTACAAGCCTGATGCACACCATCACCATTTTCCTTCACTGTGGACCAAGCCATGAATTGTGAGTGTTAACTTTACATATCAGCACCAATATAATGTGACCAAACTGAAATGATAACTGTTTCCACACAAGTTTTTGTCTGGTATTGGTCAGAAAAAAAGACAGCCTCAGTCCCAACTCATCATTGGTTGAAACTAAATTCTAGTGGGTTTTTACTGATCTGGCTCTTTGACTAAGGTCAGAACTACTAAACAGTAAAAACTAACATGAGACTAAAATGCAAATGAGAGTGGATTGTCCTGCAAGTGAACTACTGACTGTGTCAAAGACTATAGAATACACAAGACATGTCACTGTGTAGTTTTGAATGGGGAAAAGTGTAACAGTCATTAAGGCAAATGAATATGGTCAATCATCGATTGCTATAGACTGACATTTCTCTGGGGGAGAAGATCGGACCAGACATGTGCTTTTTGCGAATACTTACTTCACAGATATAAGATTTATATCTACATAAAGCTTGAAATCTGTACTTTTATATAAACCAAGTACCCTTAAAAACAAAAGTGTAATCTGTATGAAACAAACGCGAGATACAGTCTGTCCTGTCAAACCCACATGACAGCAACTACTCAAACATCCACAAACGTGTAAACAAAGACTCTCTGTGGTTTTGGGAGGAAATTCGTCATCAAGTTGTAAATTACTTCAGAAGACCAGCACGATTTGATGAAGTATTATCCAGTGAATGATAATGTGTAAAACGTAAAAAAGGTTGATGTTATTTGATTTGTTTCGAGTGGGCATCAGCTCGGTCAATCTGAAAAAATTTAAACGTTTAGAAACTTATGAGACAGTTGTTGTTTAATTTTATTGCTGATTCCAAATATGTAATGTAATTGTAAGCTTGGCAAACAGTTTTGGAGAATCGGATGTTTCCCCATTCAGACAGAATGCCCGAGCATACTGCCCGAGAGGCGTTTCAAAAATAAGAAATGACTTGCCTTACAGGGACCGTGTTCAAATAGAGGAATGCCATTTTTTTAAAGAATATTCCTTTAATTATATTTTTTTTATCATCATTCTATAAAATACAGAGAGGAATTGCATACCCATCTGAGAAATAGGCAAAACACATCTTAACATAATACCAGGACCTTATTTATTGATTTACAGTCTATGGTTTGAAACAATTTATTCTTCTATATATAAGACTCTTATATATACTACAGTATTTTGAATAATGTCAAAAATCTTGCAGAAGAACGTGTTGGATTGCTTCTCTCATAATAGTTGACCTACTGAATACACTCATTACATGTAAGTTTCTTCCCATATCCTCTGTTAAATTACCTTTTTATTTATTGTTATTTTGTGCAAATATTAATTAGTGACCTCATTTTAATGAAATGAGCATAGGTATACATACTTACTCATCCAAAGCTCTTTAAAGCTCAGATAAAGCTGATAAAATCTTTTGTTTGTCTGTTACTAATCTTCTTTTTTCTATTTATACTGTAGCCATCTCAATATTTTATGGGTTATGGTGGTTTCAAGGGCGCTGGTTGCTAATAGTAATGGCAGTTTATGTTATTTTGGAGTTCATCCTTTACATTGGAGCAGCTGTTTTTGAATGGATGGGAAAAAGAAAGAGAGTCGAACGTAAGTATATTTGGTACTACCATGCCAGAGACTACTTGGTATTGGGTCTAGACCACAGGTGTCAAACTCGATTCCTTGAGGCCGCAACTCTGCACAGTTTAGTTCCAACCCTAATTAAACACACCTGATCAAACTAATTGCGTGCTTTAGGCTTGTTTGATACGTACAGATACTGTAGGTGTGTTGAAGCAGGGCTGGAACTAAACTCTGCAGGGTTGCGGCCCTCCAAGAATTGAGTTTGACGCCCTTGCTCTAGACCATAGGTCTCAAACTCAATTCCTGGAGGGCTGCTGCTCTGCACAGTTTTGCTCCAACCCTAAACAAATACAGCTGATCCAACGAATCAAGGTGTTCAAGACTACTACAGACAATTAAACAGGTGTGAGTTGGAGGTGGTTGGAGCTAAACTCTGCAGAGCTGTGGCCCTCAAGGGAATTGAGTTTGAGACCATTGCTCTAGACACTTACATATACAGTTACATGTACTTTCTTGTTCTGCACAGAAAAAAAGAGATTCATTAAATTTAATCCTACATCACATTATAGATTTACTCATGAACACACAGTCTCATTAGATTATATTTGTATTTTACAGAAAATCGTCCTGTTCCAGACAACAGGGTATGTGAACTTTTCATCTGTCCTCACTTATTTTTATACATAAAGTAATTGCAGTTTCACTAAATCTGCTTAAAGGGATAGTTTATTTGTTGTTTACTTGTCTTCAAGCCATCCTATTTTTTTCTCCAGCAGAACATTAAATAATATATTTAGCAGAAAACAATTATAAAACATTATGCCTCTTTCCACTGAGCCGTATGGGTCACCCTGATCTACTGTAGCTTGCGTTACTTTCCATGACTAGCAGTACCCTGTACACTTGTCAGGAGTAAAAGACAACCACACACACACACACACACAATAAATAAATATATATAAGACAGTATGGATGTGATAATTACAGCAGATGGTAGTAGCGATGACCAGAAGCAGGAGAAGCGAGGAGACACAGGGACCAGATACGGAGACCACACGACAACCAGACAGGAGACCAGTAGGAATCAGACTAAGAGAAAGGATGCAGACACTGGAGATCACAAGGAGAGCGGTAAGTAACTCTTTCTGAATAAATCAACACTGACCATTCAGAGTGTAGTCCTTTGGGTGTAACAAGATCAGACAATAGGCCCTAACATACACCTGGTGCAATAAGGCTTAAGATGTGTTTGCCCCGACGTGTTGCTATTTTCAGACCAACGAAATCTTAATTTTCCCGTTTTCCGCCACGTTTTTAAATACCAAATCCATTTGCGCCACTTTGTGGACTCATGGGTGTTTTGGTCTAGAAAAGAGGTGTGTTAAGGCGCATTGTTGGTGTGTTGCTATTTTGAGGAACTAAAATAGACTAGGCAATAGACCAACTGAAGGCGCAGTAGGTAGTGCTGTCGCCTCACAGCAAGAAGGTTGCTGGTTCGAGCCTCGGCTGGGTCAGTTAGTGTTTCTGTGTGGAGTTTGCATGTTCTCCCTGCGTTCGCGTGGGTTTCCTCCGGGTGCTCCGGTTTCCCGCACAGTCCAAAGACATGCGATACAGGTGCATTGGGTAGGCTAAATTGTCTATAGTGTATGTGTGTGAATAAGTGTGTATGGATGATTCCCAGAGATAGGTTGTGGCTGGAAGGGCATCCGCTGCGTAAAACATGTGCTGGATAAGTTGGCGGTTCATTCCGCTGTGGCGACCCCGGATTAATAAAGGGTCTAAGCCGAAAAGTGAATGAATGAATGAATAATGTTATTATTGTTAGTAGTATTATTATATGTTCATATTTATATTTGTTTTATTAAAAACTAGATTAGATTTGTCCACCTGTCAGGTATTGGAGGCATGTCATGTGTATTTGGATATAACTCAGTTTTTTTTTACCTCACTTCATTATTATTGTTCATTTATTCGTTTGCTTGAAATTAAAACTAAATATAGAAATAGTTTTGAAACAAACCTTTGCGCTTAACAAGCTAAATTAATTATGTAGGCTAATGGATATCTGTGCGTACGACACGTTTCCTTATCCACGAAAGAGAGAAAGAGAAAGTAAAGGCCGATTGGAGGAGGCTCATTCTTTATCCTCGTGCTGCAGATGGTCTGTTTAACTGTTTTTTCGCTAGTGAAGCGTTCAGTTTTTTCACTTACAAAGTCCGTCATGTAAATAGCAAATGCACCATGGCGCGACACAACTGACTCCTAAAGGGAATAGGAGATCAGACTTTGATTGGTTTATTCTCAAAACACACCCATAACTCATTAAGAGAATAAGCTCAACCCTGTTAGACCATGCGCCGTGGTGCAGAGCCTATTTTTCCGTCCTTAAAACTGCAAAAGTGGATTCGAACACACCCTTAATACTTTTGCACCCTGCCCTTTAGACTTTGCGCCTAGATCGTTAAAATAGAGCCCTATGAGTGCAGACTCAGGTGAGACTTTATGATGAGAAGATAATAGGCATGAATGACGTGCAGGTGCGGGAATGATTAGTAGGCAGGTGACGGTGATCGTGATGGATGAGGTGATTGAGGAAGTGTAGAGAAACATTCCTCCTTAGTTTTAGATTTTTTTATTTACTAATATATTTATATTGAATATTAGTGTGGTCACCTAACATCTTTAGGAATAGAAAGATAATAAATTTAAATTCAAACGAGGAGTGCAAAAATAAAAACAAAATTACAAACTACAAAATTTCAACTGAATTTAAAAAAAATGTATTGTTTTTTAATAAAAATTTAATTGTATATTTTTCCCGAACATAATCATTGGGGTGTATTTATTTTTGCACCGTGACCTTAAATTTTTTTTGTCAGAGTAGTTCCAGTTTTGCCTTTGGTACTGACTAATGTAATGTATATACACCAATTTCTTATCACCCTGTCGAAAGTATTATTTTCAACAGTTCATACTTAGCTGATGATTGATAATAAAGCTTGTTTGGCTCAGGTAGATCTAGATGAACTTCCCCGATTTATTTCTGGTTAATGACAGATATAGGCTGGCTAAGGAGGGATGTACGCTTGCTAAGAGCTTGGCTATAGTATCAATTTGTTATGTTCAATTTACTTAAGTTGCATGTTTTTGGACTGTAGGAGGAAACAGGAGAACCCGGGGAAAACCCACGCGAGCAAGGGTAGAACAAGCAAACTCCACACAGAAATGTCAACTGGTTTAGTAGGGACTTTACCAGAGACATTCTTGTTGTGAGGCAACAGTGCTAACCACTGGGCCACTGTGTCACCCATCTGGAAAGGATGGTGGGTAGGGTAGGGGAGGGGTTCTTCAAGATGAAGATACTGAGATAAGAAAACTCTGGATATTTATAGTGAGTTAGAAATTATCTAATTGGTGAATCAATCGTGAGCTGATGCGAGACCAGCTGTGATCAATCATAAGCATGTGATCCTCTTGAAAATAGTTTATAAGTAAACTTTACTTTAAAGACAGATCTGTAAGAGGTATCTTATATTAAATGAGTATGCATGCATTAATTGATTCATGGATTATTTATGTAGGACGACAGTGAAGGCTTAGTTTTGAAATGTACAGTCCACCACCCCCCAGTCCGAGTACTATAAATGGACATAAGCATGTACTGTGCTGTATTAAATCATACTGCTCAGTGAAAATTATCCATATCAACATTTTGAGAGACAATAAAATGCTAAAAAGATATACAGGCAAAACAGATTTAATAGAGTGTCTGCTGGTGATATGTTAAGATCATACGAAGCTATTTTTTTGGTCTGTGCAAAAAGTAAAAATGAAACAGCTCACACTTCAGAATATTGTGAATGCCCTCAGGACCGGTTATAACATTTTATCATGTTTCTTTTTGTGCAGGGACAGTTATTTTGCTTCTTAAGCCTTCCATGTATTGTCAGGATCAATATATGTTAGATTTGATTTTACTGAATGTTTATATTTAGTCATTTTACACCATTAAATGCCACACCTTAAATCATTTTTCTTTTTTTTATTTGCAGAAATCCCCATGGTTGATCACTTTTATAATTTTTTTTGTGATTTATGTAATGTTTACAGTTGCACTTATTGTCGGTGTGTGTTTGCTTTCAAGCTGGGTCTTCCTGTAGTGTATTGATCATTTAGTTTGTACAGTATATATATTTATATGTAATTTTATAAGGACCACTTAAATACTATTTATTGCACTATTTTCTTTTGTATACGTGTATCTGTTAAATCGTGTAGACGTGTATCGTGTAGTTTTTGCGACCTGAGTGGAGGACACTGAAAGATCCATTCTGAAGGAGAAACAAGCTTACAAAATATGATGATGTTTTTAAATTTTGCTGTCCAAAGGTCACATAATGTCTTATCATTTATTTGGCCGCTGCACTGTCCACAGTATATAGGACATCTTAACTCTTTTTGAATTTTAATTGTAATTTAAAATTGTTATTGTTGTTATTGTTTGTTATGTTATTGTTTATGCACTTGATGTTAAAATGTCTTCAAATTTGTCACTTTGATGCATTTTTATTGGCTCCATTTGTAATTTTGGTATTGTGATATGCTTTGAAATAGTGTATTTTGATAGCTGAAATCTGTAGATTTGTTTATATTTTTAGTAATTTTAGTCGCAAAATTTTCTAGATTATATTTCTGACCCATTTTTCAGTTACGATGTGATATTTTGTTATATTTTGTAATTACAATGAACCACTACACCACAAAACAAACAAACAACCAAGGACATTTTGCATTACACTTCCTCATGTGTCAGTCAGTCAATAAGTCATTCATTCATTTATTTATTTTCTTTTCAGCTTAGTCCATGGCATTCACTGCATATGTTTTATGCAGTGAATGCCATTCCAACTGCAACCCATCACTGGGAAACATCCGTACACACTCATTCACACACATATCCTACGGACAATTTAGCTTACCCAATTCACCTATACTGAACTGTGGGGGAAACCGGAGCACCCGGAGGAAACACGAACACGGGGAGAACATGCAAACTCCACATAAAAATGCCAACTGACCCACCCACGGCTCGAACCAGTGACCTTCTTACTGTGAGGCAATTGTGCTACCCACTGCACCACCGTGACGCCCAATAAGCATAACAATGTTATTTTATGATCTCTTTGCTTAATGAATTGCATTATAAAACAAATTATTAACCTGAGGTTTATGTTGCCTTCAAAACAAAACTATAGCTTTATGATTTTTAGAAATATACACATAAATGAAACAAATTCTTAAACATGCTTTTTAAAAGACTTAAAACTGCATCCACTTAAAAGCTGTGTAAAAAAAAGTTGAATTGAGAACTGTTATTGAATTCAGTTTTGAAAAGGGATTAAAGACAAAGTTTCCTTTTGAAGAGTTCCTAAAGCAATGGCACCCACACTCATGTGTGGGTCAAAAATGATTACTGCTGCTTGTTCAAACTAACTGTTTAAAATGAGCTAAAACAACACAATTCTGATCATTTCTTTTGCCAATTTATTTGTTTTATTTTCAGTCCACTTACATTTGTAAACCATTAAGTTAACTTAAGCGTTTTGTGTTGGGACAACATGAAGGAATTCTGTTGGTTCAACTACCTGGTTAGGGGATTTGTAGTTCCCAGCATTCTTTGAGTTGATTTGAATTAAGGGAAATGCTAACAATAAAAGTAATCTTAGGTGTTTAAAGTTAATAGAAAGACTTGTTGGAGTTTAATCTTCACTTGAAGATTTAGAAGAGTTTCATGTAAAGCTTTGAGTTTTGAGATTACCACCTTGCAGAAGCAATTATGCTTTGGATGTTGGCAGCTTAATTAGCAAAAATGAAGTTTGTTGCTTTGCTCAGTGAGCAATAACTGTCAAAAAATTAGTTCTGAGATCAGTCTCAATCAACTGTATATGTAACTCATAAATTTTCTTGAAATGGATCTTAGTCCATTTAGGATAACTTCAAGAGACTTTGAAATGTACAGTTGAAGTCAGAATTATTAGCCCCCCTGAATTATTAGCCCCCGTTTATTTTTCCCCCCAATTTCTGTTTAACGGAGAGAAGATTTTTTCAACACATTTTTAAACATAATAGTTTTAATAACTCATTTCTATTAACTGATTTATTTTATCTTTGTCATGATGACAATAAATAATATTTGACTAGATATTTTTCAAGACACTTCTATACAGCTTAAAGTGACATTTAAAGGCTTAACTAGGTTAATTAGGTTACCTAGGCAGGTTAGGGTAATTACATGTAGGCAAGTTATTGTATAATGATGGTTTGTTCTGTAGCCTATCGAAAAAATATAGCTGAAAGAGGCTAATAATTTTGACCTTAAAATGGTTTTTAAAAAATTAAAAACAACTTTTATTCTACCCGAAATAAAACAAATAAGACTTTCTCCAGAAGAAAAAAATATTATCAGACATACTGTGAAAATGTCCTTGCTTTGTTAAACGTCATTTGGAAAATATTTAAAAAAGAAAAAAAGGGGGCTAATAATTCTGACTTCAACTGTACGACATATAATAGACATACATGATATTATTAGACCTTTGAGTTTAAGTTAAATAAAAATACAAATGTATTTAAACCTTTATTTGATTAAATTAAGTTGGACCAACTCAATTGCATTTAATTATAAATATATTTTTTAGTTGGTGCTAAACAAATTTATTGGATGGAAATCCTGCCCTCAATTAAATTGAGTTCATTCAATGAGTATTTTTTAGAGTGCATTTGGTGGAATGGCCATACTTAAATGTAATTTTCAGTTGCACAAAGTGTGAAACCACTGTTGCAGGCTCTTTTATCTTACAATATCTGGCTCTGAACCTTCTTCCTGTACCTGATGAGTCATGTTTGTTTTTTTAAATTTGCCTTTCAAAAACAATAATTTAGGCCAAACTCAATTCCAGTATAATCTTTCACAGACTGACTGAGAAATATCACATATACAGTGAATCAAATATAAAGCCATAAAATGAAACAAAAAAATAATTATAAAATAACTTGACAAAAATAATTAACATAACAGTGCATCATACAGGAACTTTGTAAGGGGTTAAATAAAACCACATTTATTAAACAAATCACACAATTCTTTAGCCTTATCACCCTTCACTATATTTAAAGCCTCTGTATAGGTGGCAAACTCCTTTTAGAGACAGTCAAATGAGGAGCTGTTTTCAAAATTTTGCATTTATGAATGACGAATTTAAGTAAAATAAGTAAACAATTTGCAGCCAAGGTATCTTTTTTGTTGTTCAAATGTACTTCAAATTTTGTACATAATGTAAAAAAGTCCCAACAAATAGAAGAAATATATTATTCTATCCAGTTGCTCAAATCAGACCAGACAGAATTAATTATTAATTACAATGAGGAAATAGATGTTAAACAGTTTCAATATAACTACTTCAGAATTGGCATCGATTACATTTAACATTAAATCTTTTTCTCAGAAACTCCTTTGCAGGGTAAATATTCATTAATTTTCTTTTCGGCTTAGTCCCTTTATTAATCTGGGGTCATTACAGCAGAATGAACCGTCAATTTATCCAGCATATGTTTTACACAGCGGATGCCCTTTCAGCCGCAACCCATCTCTGGGAAACATCTATACACACTCATTCACACTCATACACTACGGACAATTTAGCCTTCCCAATTGACCTGTACCACATGTCTTTGGACTGTGGGGGAAACCGGAGCAACAGGAGGAAACCCGCGCCAACTGACCCAGCCGAGGCTTGAACCAGCAACCTTCTTGCAGTGAGGCGACAGCACTACCTACTGTGCCACTGCATCGCCTGCAGGGTAAATATATCATATCATTTAAAAATGTCCTTCTTTATATTTTGGAGGAAGAGGAAATGTCAAATATTTGCATCTAATTTTCTTAACTAAATTATTATTTAAATGTCGGAAAATATCATTTCTTTTAATAGGACCAGGACAGCATTCCTGCATAAGACACTTTCTAATAGACGTATTTGTACATTTCTTGTCTATAAAACTCAACTCACCTAATTTAATATCAATAAACTAGGATCTCTTTTAAAATATTAACTAATAGTAAGTATTCCCTTACTATTAGTTAATATTTTAAAAGAGATCCTAGTTTATTGATATTAAATTAGGTACAGTATATATATTTCTATGTAATTTTATAAGGACCACTTAAATACTATTTATTGCACTATTTTCTTTTGTATACATGTATCTGTTAAATCGTGTAGACGTGTATCGTGTAGTTTTTGCGACCTGAGTGGAGGACACTGAAAGATCCATTCTGAAGGAGAAACAAGCTTACAAAATATGATGATGTTTTTAAATTTTGCTGTCCAAAGGTCACATAATGTCTTATCATTTATTTGGCCGCTGCACTGTCCACAGTATAATGGACATCTTAACTCTTTTTGAATAATTTAAAATTGTTATTGTTGTTATTGTTTGTTATGTTATTGTTTATGCACTTGATGTTAAAATGTCTTCATATTTGATCACAGTAAGTAAATTTGTCACTTAGATGCATTTTTATTGGCTCCATTTGTAATTTTGGTATTGTGATACGCATTGAAATAGCGTATTTTAATAGCTGAAATCTGTAGATTTGTTTATATTTTTAGTAATTTTAGTCGCAAAATTTTCTAGATTATATTTCTGACCCATTTTTCAGTTGCGATATGATATTTTGTTATATTTTGTAATTACAATGAACCACTACACCACAAAACAAACAACAAAGGACATTTTGCATTACACCTTCTCATGTGTCAGTCAGTCAATAAGTCATTCATTTATTTATTTATTTTCTTTTCAGCTTAGTCCATGGCATTCACTGCATATGTTTTATGCAGTAATACTAATACTAATAGTAATAATACTAATACTAATAGTAAGGGAATACATCTAATAACTTTCAAATAATCTTTTTAAACACAATTAAATGTAAATATAGTACCAAGCTCCATATAACAAACAAAACAACCATTCTTATCCAAAATATCAATACCAAACACCATTTTGCCACAAGTCCTTAAAAAAAAAAAAAGATGCCATGCATGACTAGAAGACTTAAGTAGGGCTACATATTGACTTAGTTTTGTCTCTGTAAATGATTTACAACTTTAATTCATCCAAAAATGTAATTCCAAAACATAGTTTATAAACATTAAACTCCCCTGCAACTCCCACAGCTTGCTGCAATATAGGCTATAATCTTTAAAACGGCTAAAAGCACATTAAACTTCCATTTAAATGTTGAAGTCACACATCCATAATGTTACACAACACGTTTATATCTCTAAAATCGAATGAAACATGATGATAATTTGAACCTGTTTGGTATTTACCACACTGGACCAGTAGTAGACAGACTGATGATTACGTTGCGGGCGCCATCTCACGGTAAGAACAGGTGTTGCCGTGACCCGCACACAGTGCATTATTAAAGTGTGTCGTTTTCGATGATTATTTTGATGATTTACTCTTCAAATTAAAAAATATAACTATAATCATATATTTTTGTTTCGAATTTTACTGTGTTAAGCACTTGGGTAAGTTTTTGTGATTTTTCTGTCTTATAAACATATTCTTGGTAGGCTTTTCGATATTGTTAAGAAAATGGTCAAAGCACGTTTGGTAAAGTTTTGCATTAATAAATGATACACATAAAAATACAGCTTAAATATTCTTATAATTATTTGAAGAATGATTGGTGGCTGTTTATTCTAGATTGAAAAGTTAAAAGAAAACCTTGATTGGTTATAAACAAACACTTCAAACATCAAAATTAGTTGTAGCATTTTGGGAATAAAACAAAAAATGCTTGTTTTGACTTGCCATGACTCTGGTTTAAGCAGAAAAAGAAACATGTCAAAAAATATGTCATTTATATTTGTGCAAAATAACAAATACTGTTAGATTGATTTATTATTATTGTTATTGTAAATACGCAACATAAACAGGGGCTTCAAAGATTAATCTGATGGAAGAAGTTAATCCCTTACAGATCTAAAACCACTGTTGAACTCAAATTGTCCAAATCATCTGCCATGGCCAAACTTAAGTAAATGTAATGTAATATAAGTATTTATATAGCGCATTTACTGTGTATGGCCAAACACCCAAAGCGCTTCACAATCATGAGGGTGGTCTCTCCACACCAGAGATGGGAAGTAACGAAGTACAAATACTTCGTTACTGTACTTAAGTAGTTTTTTCGGGTATCAGTACTTTACTCCACTACTAATTTTTTTGACTACTTTTTACTTTTACTTCTTACATTTTTACACAAATATCTGTACTTTCTACTTCTTACATTTTTGAAACCATGGTCGTTACTTTCGTTTTTATGTGTTTGGTGGCGCGATCTATATTATTTCTTATCATTGCGCATTAATATGAGCGCATTTCTGATGCAGTCAGTCTCTTTTTCCTCAATGCGCGCCTGCGTGCTGCAGCGCGCGGCTTCTTCAAGGCTATTGCACACCGTACATGGCCTAGTTCATGAGGATTACTATGAGAAAGGCTAGGATTACTACGCAGTGTCAGAGGGAAACGGCGAATTTAACATGACTGATGCTGCCCTGTTTACACGGTAATAAGACACCTTTTGCTCGATCGGATCACAGGTAAACGAGACACATTCCAGTCAAAAACATGCTGTTTAAATGCTTACGCCTTTTTTTCCACTTCCGATCATACTGCATAAGCTTTCTCTGGTCTTTCAATCTAATACCGCGAAAAATAGTGCTTTTTTTGTAAAACAATCAAATACTTTATAAAAAATGTATGCATTGCGGTTTATTTCCTTTATTTCTGATGAGTTCATATTTCCTAATACAGAATTTATGCTGTTTTTCAGGTTTTATTGACTATATGATTTTACATAGGCCTATACTGTTGTCTTCAATTAATAATTTTTAACAAATATTTTACAACAACAAAGGTAGTTATACTGGGCAATTTATGTGTATGTTACCTGTCTTACCTGTGTATGTTGCTTTTAGCATAGAATAAATGTAGGCTATTACAGTTTTTCTCAGTCACTTTAGTACATTTCTCAGATCAGAACTGAAATTTGTAAAACTGTAGGCCTGTGTATTTCTCAAAACAACACGTATAAATAGCAAAACACCATGGATTACCTGCAAAAGCCAGTCTCCTGCTCAAAATTCTTCAGTTCATCTCTCAAAACTAAATTTCTGTGTCAATGAACATGTCAGTGGCGTCAGAATGACATGTCCTTGTGTCATTGTATATGAATAAGACTCAAATTACTTAGTCATGTTATCAGTATCAGTGTACTCTGGAGGGCTGTTCTGGTGTAAACTATGGCAATATTTTTGCTGTTTGTTCTGTAATTTGTTGCCAGATCATGTCATTCTGATACAGAAAGGAAAAGAGAGCACCACATAGCACAAAGAAAAAACAAAAGTAAAAATGTGAACAGGACAACCTCCTTTTAGACCTTTATTAGAAAAAGTCAAGATTCATCTGGGAGAAATGTAAAAAATGCATTATGACTAAATATTAAGACAACTTGTTCAGGCATTTGAACGATTAAATGTTGTGGGGGTGAGTCTATTCAACAGAGATAAAATAATACATGTTGATCAACATGACATGAGCAACTGATAATATAGGAAACATCAGAGAATTGCACATAACCATTTGCATGGATGAACAAAAATATTTGCAACTTGTTCATAAAGAGAAACTGCTTTTCTGATGTGCACAAGTGACACAATGATAATCTGAAGATTGAACAGGGAGTTTAAAGAATTTCAATTCTGATCTGAGAAATGGACCAAAGTGACTGAGAAAAACTGTAACAGAATTAATGTTTATACATTAAATAAAATAACCACAATACCTGAAAAACACTGAAATAGCAGGTTAAATAAAAGAGCTGCTTTTTGAAGAGAATAAGCAGCTTTAGCCTAATGCAAAAAATAGTTTGCAGTCATATCTGATAAGTATTTATTTTAGCAAAAGAAAAAAATCAATATATTTTGGACAGAATTCAGTGTAAAATGTAAGACATTATTTATAAAGATAGACAGAGTGTATCAACATGAATTGCAGCTGTTGTTTTTGATCTAACAGTGGCAAAACTACATGCTGAACACTGTGAGTTTGTGTCAGGATGATTACCTACTTATCTCACTCGCTATCCTTCAGCTTCGTCCCTGATTTATCAGGGGTCGCCACAGCAGAATGAACCGCCAATTATTCCAGGATTTTTTTTACGCAGTGGATACTTTTCCAGCTGCATCCCAGTACTGGGAACACCTATACACATTCACACACACACACTTATAAACTACTGCAAATTTAGTTGAATTATTATTCGCCTATACCGCATGTCTTTGGGACTGTGGTTGAAATTAGTACTTTTTACTTTTGTACATTTTTCAGGCGGTACTTCTTTACTTTTACTTAAGTACAAAAGTGTAGTCAGTACTTCTACTTTTACCAAAGTCATTTTAAACACGAGTATCTGTACTTCTACTTAAGTAAAGGATGTGTGTACTTTTGCCATCTCTGCTCCACACCACCACCAGTGTGCAGCATCCACTTGGATGATGCGACAGCAGCCACAGGACAACGGCGCCAGTGCACTCACCACACACCAGCTATAGGAGTGGAGAGACAGTGAGAGAGTTAGATGGGGATGATTGGAATATGAACACTCCTACTCTTTTACGAGAAGTGCCATGATGGGATTTCTAAGGACCTTGGTTTAATGTCTCATAGACAGCACCCACTGACAGTATAGTGTCCCCTTCACTTTACTGGGGCGTTAGGACTCACACAGATCTCACTAACACCACTTCCAACAGCAACCTATGTGGTCTCCCATCCAGGTACTGACCAGGCTCAGCCGTGCTTAGCTTCAGTGAATAACCGGTCTTGGGCTGCAGGGTGATATGGCTGTGGTCATGGATAAGTTGATTTAAATGTAGCCTACTAGGTGCAAAATTACTGACTTTGAAAAACAAAATGCATGCAAATTTTTGGGACTCCTGTTATGTGATTGACATGTTGTTTATGGTAGTGTAGCCTTCACTATGCAGCTGTGTCGTTAAAAGGATATGAATTACGCATCTCAATAAGCTATCAGGTTCTTAAAAGTTCCATTTGGGGATATAGGCTGCTCATGTGCTGACTTTCCTGTGCGCTCTCAAATAAATGCTAATGTGCAAATGATCTGCTCTCGCTCAGTGAGAGGATGTATAGGCCTACTCACAATTTGTG
This sequence comes from Danio kyathit, assembly GCA_903798195.1. Classification (NCBI taxonomy): domain Eukaryota; kingdom Metazoa; phylum Chordata; class Actinopteri; order Cypriniformes; family Danionidae; genus Danio; species Danio kyathit. The sequence continues at coordinate 28,364,972 of LR812526.1, forward strand.
GCTTGTGTATTGCGTTATCTCTTCCTTTCGGACTTTTGCTCTCCGGAGATCCTACTGTTCAATTGGTTATCCCTTTTCTAATAATATTAGGTCTATTTAATATTCAAATTAAATAGAATAATAATGTATGTGACCAGTGCAGTGCTTAATTTGTGTTGAAAAGATCGGGGTAACAGATTCGGCATTATGCCCGTGGATGTAGTCTAAAGGTATCGCGGTAGAAAGTGAAAGTGAACAGCGGACGGGGGAGGAGGGCGGTTGAGGAGGGGGATCGGTAAAATGAGGTGCCGGATCAGATTTCAGAGGTGCCGGATCCGGCGTGTTCCTGCACAAATTAAGCTCTGTATGTGACTCTTACTAATCAAACAAAATCATTATAAAAATGTATTTTTAAAGATCTACAGTAGGCTATCTGTGCAGTGCAGATGGGACCCAGAAGTGTTGTTAAAAAGTGGTAAGTATTTACTCTGTATTTACAGTTGCAAAAATAACACTAAAGAAGATTTATTAATTCGGTATTATTAGGCTGTGAACTTATTTATAACGTATTAAATAAAAGGTAGTACAGATTTCAAATAAAACCACCCAGTAGGTGGCGGCAGGACAACATATACGAAGAGATGTGGCTAACTATCCAGGACTTACAATAGCATTCAATTAACACATACAATTAATACACAAATACACTTCATTAAACGTGTACACTATATGCTATAAAATTGCAGTTTAACTATGTCTGTATATAACCTAATAATAACTTATATTTGATTGTAATGCAATAATGTGCACCTATTGTAAAGCTGCTTTGAAATAATATATTGCAAAAAGCAATATACAAATAAACTTGAATTGAATTGAATAACTGAATTAACAAAATAACTGGCAACATTTTGCCACAATGTATATTAATCAAACAGGAACTTAAGTGAAACTGTATCCATGATATATAATTTACTTAGTTTAGAATACTATTATAGTACTTATATATTGTATTTTAACAATACAATTTACAAGTTTTGGTCTTTTTAGCTTTTGTGTTTTAGCAATTTATTAGCTTTTATATCTTTCTAATTTTCATTCTAATTTGAGTATTTCTGTTATGTGCTTTTAAATTCATTTATTTTATTTTCGGCTTAGTCTCTTTTTTAATCAGGGGTCGCCATAGCGAAATAAACCACCGTGCTTTTAAATTTTTTTATTTAATTCTAGTACAACTTACCTTTTTAATATATATATTTCGCTTCATTTCAAAGGCAAATTTTAAATATTCATTTTATTTTTAACTTTATTTCAGTGGCAACACTTCACAGTAACATTACTATAGTTGGCATAACTATATTATAAGCTTATTCTACTGTAATTAATTTTACATTATTAAAATTCAATATATTTTAACTAACAAGTTCTAGATCAAATTAACAAAGGCATACATCACATTGCCAGAAAATGTAAAAGATACTACTGAATATTCCCCTGTCTGTCAACACAGTTATTAAAACAGGTTGACTAAAACTGGTCTCTAAACATTCAAGAATTTTAACAAATTGCTTGATGAGGTGAACAAGAATAAATCATGCTAATATATATAAAAAATAGAGTTTGCATGTTTCTGAATCTAAGTATTAAAGTGTAAATGAATCTAATTCATAATATCTAAGTTAATTCAATTACATGATCCAGATTCCAAGCAAGCAGTTGCTACCCAGCACTGTCCCTGAAAATAAAGTGCTGCTGGTTGGTGGATGAGGGATGCGGGTGGGGTGGCTTAGTTTATTAAATATATTTGTAATATATAAATAAAAAAATTTATTTGTATGTATAACTATTATTAAAAGAGGTTAACATACAAAATAGGTTTCTATGCCGTTTTATGCAATTATGCTGATCAATTTTAACTCGATATGTTCAAGTGCATCAAATCTTTCAAATGAAAATAGCAATGAATTAATGAGTGAAATAATTCTATAAAAAGATGCAAGACATGCAATCATCGTATTACGGAAGTCCTAAGAGCCCATGCATTAAAATATTTTTTCTCTCTTGTTATGTCGTGATCCCGACTTAATTATCTCGTGATCTCGACATAACAAAAACTTGTTATGTCGTGATCACGACTTATTTTTTTTTGCTTTAATTTTTTTATTTATGTATTAATTATTATTCTTATTATTAGTATTAGTAGTAGTAGTATAGTTGTAGTATTAGTATTAATATCTGGCAAATGTCAGGACACCGGCCTTGCGAATAGGGAGAGAATAACTGCAGACGCGCATTCGTGCAACACATTAAAGGCGTTCAGAACAGCCATAATATGAGAGCAAACGCTCGTGCTACTGATTAATGTACATTCATGATTATGATCATGTATATGATCATTATTTACAATAATTTGCATCAACTGTTATCATTTTACTGCAACTCTATGGCGCATTTTTAAAGTTGTAAATAATTTGCGGAAAGGATCAAAGCAAGTGCAGGATCTTCATCATTCTTCATAATTTAATTCATGCATGCAGCAACTTATTTAGTGCCATAGAGTTGCCTTAAAATGGTAACAGTTCAGGGATTATTATTGTAAATAATGGTATATAATCAAATACGTGAATATAATCATAAATGTACATTAATCGTGAACACGAGCGTTTGCTCTCATATTATGGCTGTTCTGAACGCCTTTAATGTGTTGCACAAATGCGTGTCTGCAGTTGGGCTATTCTCTCCCTGTTCGCAGGGCCGGTGTAGACTCTCTGGCCAGACATTTGCCAGATATTAATAATAATAATAATAATAATAAATACATAAATAAATAAAAGCAAAAAAAAAAAAAAGTCGTGATCACGACATAACAACTTTTTGTTATGTCGAGATCACGAGAAAATTAAGTCGTTATCACGACATAACAACTTTATTAAGTCGTGATCATGACATAACAACTTTTTGTTATGTCGAGATCACGAGATAATTAAGTCGTGATCACGACATAACAAGAGAGAAAAAATATTTTAATGCATGGCCTCTTAGGACTTCCGTATATAATGGTACAAGACACACAATTCTGTCAATAATTATTGACTTGTTTAACCTTAATGTTGCAGAATATTGTGAAGTTTTTAGAAAGTTAATAGCCTATTTGTTTGCTATTATTATTATTATTGATGTTGTTGTTAATGCATAAACAATACAGAGCTCCTCTTAGACCCCTTTTATCCACTTAGGTCAAATACTTGAATTGGCCAAAAGAGGGCATCAAGCAGATTGATTGGTGATTCAACCAATTGAAAGTCTGGTTGAGCAGGACAGTAAACTATATAATACAGATGAATGGCAATGAGAAAGTCATTTACCTTTTCTTTCGTATCTTTTATCAGCAACGGGTTATAGCAAGGTATTTCATATCCATATTCTCCTGAAATCCATTTGTCTTAAGATACTTTGTTAACTTAAAAGTGTTTTTTATTTTCATTTTGTGTTTTTATCTTGTTCTTGTGATTTTGGTCCGTTTCAGATGTCTGCTGCGTGCGGTCTCCTTTTGCTGGTATTTGGATTTACCATGTTGAAGTTCATCTGCTGTTACAGTGATGGAAGTACATTGACCGACCGGTGTCAAAGTATGGATATAAATCATTTAGGACAACCCAAAGGACAAGATTCAAACCCTTTTACCGTCGTTCCAGATAACCTGACCGTGTACAGTTCGAAAGTGGGAACGACGAGCATTAAAGGTAGAATGTAAAGTTTTATGCATCCATCTTGAAGTCTTTTTATCCAAACCATTTTTTTTACAAACAACGCACAAGTCTCTTCTACTACAAATGAGCACTGACTGTATGATAATTTTCCAAAGTAAAACATATAGGCAGCTGTTTTCAAAATTTCCTTTAATGTTGAAACAAAAAAATTCACAGAAATGTCATATCTTTAATTTCACAATTCTCATCGTGCCAATTAATTTAAATTGACTCCCGCTACAAATTCAAAAGGTCACATCTATACCAAATGTATGCCCTATAATTTTGCTAAATGAGTTGATTGTAGCTTCATCAGAAGAACAGTTTTTTCAGGGGAGGGGAGTCGTTGAGAAATTCGATACAACACCGGGACCTTTCGTTCTTGTGTAGTAGCAATTTTTTGAAGGAGACACAAGTAAGACAGTCAAATTGTACTTATAAAGTTATGCCCCCACAGTGAAATCTTTGCTTCTATCATTTTTGTTTAGGGAAGGGTGTGGGTGGGTCAGCTAGAGACAGCAAAGGAGAGCTGGTGAGAGATGGATCAAATTTTTCACTCATTAATTTGATGCTTCTCATATACAATAAAAACAAGGAATTTAAAAGGTTACATATTTATTTAAAATGAATTAAGACAGAACAGAATAGAAATTGGGGCAGTGCGATGGCGCAGTGGGTAGTGCTGTCACCTCACCGCAAGAAGATCGCTGGTTCAAGCCTCGGCTGGGTCAGTTCCCATTTCTGTGTGGAGGTTGCATGTTCTCCCCGCATTGGCGTGGGTTTCCTCCAGGGTGATCCGGTTTCCCCCACAGTCCAAAGACATGCGGTATAGGTCAATTGGGTAAGCTAAATTGTCCTTAGTGTATGAGTGTGTGTGGATGAGAGTGTATGGGTGTTTCCCAGTACTGGGTTGCAGCTGGAAGGGCATCCGCTGCGTAAAAGATATGCTGGATAAGTTGGTGGTTCATTCCGCCGTGGCAACCCCTGATTAATAAAGGGACTAAGCCGAAAAGAAAATGAATGAATGAATAGAAATTTATAATACAAAAAATACAGGGGTCATTTCGGACAGTGTTCATTTAGCAAATGCACAGCTAAACAATATGCTTATTGTGGCCATTTAAATAAATTAGTAAATTTAGAAATCACTACTTTCTATAGAAATCAATACATTCACGTTTAAGATTTCTACACAAAGTTTTATAAATGAGACCCCTTGTAGACATGTGAGATATAAATATTTCAGAATAAATTACAGCACAAAAGAGAGAGAGATGTTTTCCCTATTCAGCTGTAGTTTCTTCATTAATGTAGCCTGTATGTCCATGATGATATATTGCCTTGGCTAAACTTTAGCTAGGTAAATGGTTTGCTCATGAGTCATGGAGGAAGACAAAGTGACAATATTTGCTTTTGGTCTTTTGGATAATTCTTTTGGCTGGGTACACACAGATCACTGTGTTGTTCGCTTGTCAAGCTCAATTTTAAGCATGCAATGTTTTGTCTCAAGCCCCCAAAAAAGGTCATATTCCTTATTGCTTATAACTTGTCAGCAAAATGTATAACTTTTTCCACAGTGACGCTCTCGGCTTCTTCTGGTCCATTTATGGGCTTTATGTTGGAGGCTCGAGCGTGTGATGATTGTCCACCTGCTGGTACGTTTAGTTTGCTTGACTCGACCAACAGTCTGCTCCTCTGTGGCGTAAGTCCTGCCACACACACATACACATACACACACAAGCAGCGATTGGCGATTTGTGATTTATGAGGACTCTCCATAGGGGTAATCTATTTTTGTAGCCTACTGTAAAGAACGTTTATTATATGGCATTACTCCACACCTACCCCTAAACCCAAACCTCACAGGAGACCTGTGGCAACATTTGAATGTGAAAAACCCTGTTAACTATAATTTAAGCAGTTTTATATTTCGAGGACACAGGGCATGTCCTTGTAAACTACCTCAACATTGTAATATCTAGGTCACACACATATCTATTTACATAACCAACATAAACCACACACACACACACACACACACATCCTTTTACACTCTTTCTTACAGGTTTCTTATAGCAATTGTTATATGTTAGCATCTGTAAATTCTACAAACTAACGTCAGGTGTTTATCTTATGTATTTATTAGGGCCAGGCCGTGGCTCAAACTAATAACTTGGATAAATCTTCAGTCAATGTGATGTGGACGCCTCAAGCCACTGGACAGTTTTTCTTCAGGTACATTCTTGTGCTGCTTTGAGGAAAAACAATACATACTTTGTGCACAGGTTGACCAAAGCTTTTTAAAATAAATTAAGCAAATGAAAATATTATTGTATTTTATATAATGTTTTGCATTATGTGGAGATTATGTGGTCGGAACATAGAAACCCCACTGGCTGCTAGCATTTTGGAAGTAGATTGTCAGAGCAACACAAAAAAATTGCAGAAGTATAAATGCACGGCTACGTGTAAGGCATGCACTGTGAGTTATGGTGATCACTAGACCCAGAAGTAGAAATCATCCTTAAGACAAAATAAAAGGGAAAAAATTATTCATGGCTTTATTGTAGTTTATACTGCTAGTTTGTAAATCTGATATCTGATTTTCTTTTCAGAGCTGCATTCGTCCAAAATTACGGTTCATTTTGGACAAAAAAAGCAATCATACTCTTGACGACAACATCGCCGATGACAACAAAGCAGACAACGGCACAAACAATGCAGACAACGGCACAAACAAAGATGCCGACAACGACGCAAACAACGCAGACAATGACACAAACAACAACAACACTGACACCTACAACGCTGCAGACGATGATGACAACAGCCACTACGACTGACACCACCACTACTGTAACAATGATGCGCACAACATTGGGTAATAAAAACTTCCATACTACTTATAGCAGCAAAAGAATCAAAATCCTCAAACAGTGGCCAAATAAATATATTAAATGGGCAGTTCACCCAAAAAAATTTAATTCTGTCATTTACTAACCCTGCACTACCAATGTTGAGTTTATTTCTTCAGTTGAACACAAAATAATACATGTAAAAAATGATGGAAATCAGTAGTCGACCCTTTGACTTTCATAATAAACTGTATTTTACTACAATGTATGTCAATGGGTACTTGCTTCCAGCATTCTTCTAAATATCTTCTTTTGTGTCCAATACAAAAAACCCAATGGCTTATAACCATTTGAGGGTGGTACATTTATTTATTTATTTATTGAGTGAAGTTTTACTTGAAACAGTAGCATTTCTGTATCATTTTTCATGTTTTATTGTGTATGAAAAGGGCGACGCAGAGGCACAGTAGGTAGTGCTGTCGCCTCACAGCAAGAAGGTCGGTGGTTCGAGCCTCGGCTAAGTCAGTTGGCGTTTCTGTGTGGAGTTTGCATCTTCTCCCAGCGTTCGCGTGGGTTTCCTCCGGGTGCTCCGGTTTCCCCCACAGTCCAAAGACATGTGGTATAGGTGAATTGGGCGGGCTAAATTGTCCGTAGTGTACAGTATGTGTGTGAATGAGTGTGTATGGATGTTTCCCAGAGATGGGTTGCAGCTGGAAGGGCATCCGCTGCGTAAAACAGTGGTGGTGGATGAGGAGATTCCCCGCAATATGTAAAGCGCTTTGAGTGTCTAGAAAAGCGCTATATAAAATGTAAGGAATTATTATTATTATTATTATTATTATTAAAACATGTGCTGGATACGTTGGCGGTTCATTCTGCTGTGGTGACCCCTGATTAATAAAGGGACTAAGCCGAAAAGAAAATGAATGAATTTGTATGAAAAGCACTCACTCTCTCCTGCTCTCCTATTCAAACGCACACAAATAAACACTTCTGTTCAAATGGAATAAAGTGTCTGTTGCCAGTGCTACTTGTTTTGCAATTCAAAATTTACTTGAGATTCTCAATTGTGAAAATAATGGTGTTGTTCTTGAAGCAGAATATTTTATACCTACTGTAGCAACGCTGCTGCTGCAAGATACACACATACTCTCAAACTCTAATATCGGTATTATTGAATGCATTATTAATGGCATGAGTCTGCTTTTAAGAGTCAAGTCTCTGTTACTAGCTATAAAAATACGTTTTGAAATTAACAGAGATGTGCTTTAGATGCACAAGTAACTAGTACAAACAAATGTGATTAACTAATGAAAACCTGATAAACGTCTTGTATACAACATCTCAACATGTCTTGACGTGTAGTTGTCATATTATGAGTGGAATAAATAACAATGGGAAACATAATTAATATAAAATGATGCACACTTGATGTAGTGATATGGCCATGACTCATTTAGTTTTTAATATACATTAGGGAAAAATAAAATCCAGTATAGGAAAACTGATATCTTTGCCTGATATTCAAACATACTGATGATATGTTGATATAGATTGTTGAAGAGAAAATAATTACCTATAAATACGCATAAATGAAAGCAAGACTGTTTTTTTGTAACGCTCTCATCATGTCTCACAGACACATCCACTGCACCACCAACCTCTGCAGTCAACATTACACAAACAGGTCTAACTGTATTTACAACACCAAATCTACAGGCTACAGGTAAATATTGGCTTCTTTTACAAAATCAAATGCATTAAGTAGATTATTTTAAGTAAATGTATTACCTAGAACAATCAAATATAACTACAATTTTGTGACTGATAGTGTTATAATAAAATAGAGTAAAAACATAAACGCTTGCATTTTGATGTCACCACCAGCAAATAACCTTATTTTTTAATATTAGTCTTGTAAACAGGGTTTAGTTGAATTTGCCGGCTTAAAAAATTATGTGTAAACCTATAAATCAGGTTATTTTAATAAGCAGATTTTTTGGCAGTTTTCAGCATACTGGCGTACAAGTAAACAGTGAAATAATGCACACTCAAGGTGGTGAAATGACTCAGATCACATAAAAATATACACTGTCAAAAAAAAAAAAATCCAGCCTAGGCCAACTAATATCTTTGGCTGTTATTCTAGTTCATGGTAGTATCATGCTATTACAAACCTCAGACACAGGGATCAACTTTAAAGCTTTTTATTGGCTTGCTTCACTCTTTACAGTGGTTGCATTGTTGACTGCAGGGATCTTAAAACATTCTTTTAGCCAACTTGATACTTTTTCAAACTAAACAAACTTCCAACAGGCTTTCTCAAACCACCATAAAGTTTGTCCTCAAACTTTAATATCTAGTTATAAAATAACGCACACTCGAGGTGGTGATATGGCCACCCTCAAAGCAAATAAAAATAAACACTGTTAAAAAAAATTATATCCAGCATAGGCAGACTAATATCTTTGCCTGACATTTAAACATACTGATGTTATGTTGATTTAGATTTTATACCTATACTGCATATTAGTTGTATACTGCATATATTGTCAGAGGATAAAAGCTTTATAGACCAACAATTAAACAACAATTCTGTTTCTGTTTCTGCAGTCAATACTACACAAACAGATCTAACTACAACCACAACAGTAATTACAACATCAAACACACAATCACAGACTACAGGTAAATAACATATTATATAAATAAACTGTTAAGGTAAAAATTATTTAGCCCTCCTGTGAAACATTTAATATTTTTCAAATATTTGTCAAGCACTAATAGAGCAAGGAAGATTTCACAGTATTTCCAATAACATTTTTTCTTCTGAAGAAAGTCTTATTTGTTTTATTTCGGTTGGAATAAACACAGCCTTTTTTCATTCATTCATTTTCTTGTCGGCTTTGTCCCTTGCGGGGTCGTCACAGCGGAATGAACCGCCAACTTATCCAGCACAATTTTACGCAGCGGATGCCCTTCCAGCCGCAACCCATCTCTGGGAACATCCACACACTCATTCACACTCATACACTACGGACAATTTAGCCTACCCAATTCACCTGTACCGCATGTCTTTGGACTGTGGGGGAAACCGGAGCACCCGGAGGAAACCCACGCGAACGCAGGGAGAACATGCAAACTCCACACAGAAACGCCAACTGACCCAGCCTAGCCGAGGTTCGAACCTGCGACCCAGCGACGTTCTTGCTGTGAGGCAACAGCACTACCTACTGCGCCACTGCGTTACAGCCTTTTTTATTTGACTATTTTATGGTCAATATTATTAGCCAATTTAAGCATTTTTTTCAATACAAGCATAAATGCTGAGTGTATTTTCTGTTTCTATATTTCTACTGTTTTTGCAGTCAATACTACACAAACAAATCCAACTACAAACACAACATTAATTACAACATCAAACACGCAATCTACAGGTAAATAGCATCATATACAGACAAAATGATTAGCCCTCCGTGAAATTTAATATGTATTTGTATGTATATGTATATGTATGTATGTATGTGTGTGTGTATATATATATATATATATATATATATATATATATATATATATATATATATATATATATATATATTTATATATATATATATATTAGGGCTGGGCGATTTTTTCGATTTTTTCGATTAATTCGAATTTACGTTTTAAGACGATTTTATTTTTTACAAAATCGAAGAATCGCGATTTTTTTATAAAAATATTAAAGCCACTTTCCCACTATCGTGCCAAACCGTTCTAAACTGTTAGACAACCGTGCTGAATTGTGCTGATTCTGTGTGTTGACGTCGTGGCTCTGTTGATGAGCTACCAGCTGATTTAGCGGAAGCGCGCCAGGGCGCGCCATTGGGAACACCGGGACATTTTCCCGCTAGAGCAACAACAGCTCCGCAGCCAGCCAGCTTCGCTAATGTTTCCACGCGCGTCGTGCTGTTGTTCGCGTCCCCGCAGCCGTCTGTCTCTCCCGCGCGAGCTGCGAGACGGGCTCGACAGGTGGAGTCACTTTTAGTCACTTATGCCCGCGCACCCATCGCTCCACACACACACACACAAGGAAATAATTGCACCTAGTTCAAAGCCCAGATGGCTGGTTTTGTATATTATACCCGCGCACCACCTGAAGGACGGTACTGTATGAATTAAATCATAACCCATATATGCACCAATAAACAAGTAAAATGAATGAATGAATAAAATAAATATGGATTCTTAAATGTCGGCAGTTTTTACTCCAAAAAATATCAATACATATCGACAAATGTTTTATAAAAATAAATTAAGCAATTTCCAACATTTCAGCTATAGGCCATTATACGATTCAGTTAAATATAAGATAGACATTTAAATATAGATAGATATGTAACAGGTTTCTGTGGGGGTTTTTTTTGTTCACGGTGATCTTTAATATATACTGGGTGGTGGAGCTACGCACAAATATTTTCTAAAACGTGAAGCAGATATTTGTCTATAGCTCGTTAGTTATTTATGAAGACAAAAAATAATTAAAATAACAAAAATAAAACTATAAAATTACAAAGATAAAAAGAGCAGCATTCTGCTAAATATAGTCCTTTATATCCTGATATGCTATGTGTTGTTTCATTCGTTTTTTTATATTTAATTTGATGCATTCGTTATTTAATGTTTAAATACTGAAATCGTTTAAATGGTTATTTTTTACCATCAAAATGTAGTATATTTTATATCATTACCAACTTTTGATATAAAACCGCTGTTATTT